>CM035794.1:74830437-74947937 GCA_020466265.1 Siphamia tubifer | reverse complement strand
CGTCAATGACATTCTAATAATGTATAGACCCCCCTTTTCCCCCCTTTTCCTCCTTTTTTCTCTTTTTTTTGTTGTTGTTTCCGCGCCGGCTGTGTTTTTACGCACGCGCCGGACAGTGTTTTAGATCATCACAGTCTGTGTAATTAACGACTAAAAGCATCCATTAGGTGTGTCACTCACAGTCTGCTGGCCCATTAAAAAGGTGGTGGCACCACACTGTCCTCGTAAAATGCCCTTAAATACTTTCCGTCCGCATTTCCCAGATGTTATTTCTTCTGACATGAGGCTAAACCGCAGAGCTCTTAATTGTTTCTACTCGCAGCTGAAACATTAGCCCATAAGGAACCTACTGTGACTCCAGTGTCACTTTCCAAATGATTTTTTCTTTCAGTTTAACCCATAAAGACCCAGTTTTACTTTTGTGGCAGTTCTGAAAAGGTTTTAAAGTGATTTATCAGTATTTATGATAATATTATCCTTTTGTATTTTTTGCAATTTTCAATGTAAATCGTCTATTTTCTTATATTTATATTCACTGAGCATGTAGTCATGAAAACATAAGAGTAAATTAATAACTAGAAAAGCACTCTGAGAGCGCACACCTCCGCCAAGGCAGACACCCCTCCCTTTAGAATGAAGAGAGGTCTGTGAAGGAGGTTATGTATTCATTGGAGTTTGTTTGTTTTGTCAGCAACATTACTCAAAAAGTTATGGATGGATTTTGATGACATTTTCAGGATGTGTTGAGAGTGTCACAAGGAACAAATGATAACATTTTGGTGGTGCTCCAGAAGAGATTATGGATTACTTTGTAATTTTACATTGCGGTAAATAAAGAGTGAGTACTAAAGTTGAATAAGTGAAGTGCTTTTTTTTAATTAACTTTTTTATTCATTTTCTTTTGATGACACAAACATGTGCTATCTAAGTACAGAACATACACAGTAGCATGGATATAACATGACGGTACATAACATGGTGCTACATAATATAATGGAGAGATGGGTGGCTGGCAAGTGACACATCAGAGTCAACATAGACATGACATACGTATAAATATATAGTAGAATTATTGTTTAGAAGGAGAGAAACAACACTTCCTATTAAGGGACTTGATGTTATCTTTGCCATCTGTATGAAATTAGGTCTTATATTTGATACATAGGTCAACTATTTTGACCAATTCTCTTCAAAAGTATCAAAAGTATAAAATACAAAAGTATATTTATGCCTAAGAATTTGAAGAAAAAGCGCCTTTTTTAAAACATAAATATTAATAACTGAAAGTAAAAACAAGTTTGTCCATCCACCGTCATTTGTAAAAGTCCTTGGGTTTTTACTGGTGAATCAGTGTTGTAGAAGATGAAGGTGTTTCCATGGTAACTATGATGCATCTGAGTATCCAAATGAGTCATATCTGATTAAGATTTAAAGCTGAAAAACTGCTTTTATTTCACCTCGATTATTTACATGTATTAATAGAATTATTGGATCAACACACATTAAACAGTTGTAAATACTTCAGATTTTATAGGTTAGGGCATTAACGTTATCCGTCAATAAAGTCGAAGTCAATCAGTGTTGTAGAAGATGACAGTGTTTCCATGGTAACTATGGAGCCTCTGAACGCCCAAATGGGTCACATGTGATGACCATAAAAAGATGAAAAACTGTATTTTACACCATTTATTTACATGTATAGATAGTATTAGTGGACTGGATATTTGATCAGCAGTGAACAGTCTATTTAGTTATTTATTTATTATGTTTTTATCTTGGTACTTTTAGTTTTTATTATGGTTTTTTTTTTTATCGTGGACAGCACTTTGGAACCTTTGTGGTTGTTTAAATTTGTGCTAAAATGTTGTAGAAGATGACAGTGTTTCCATAGTAACTACGGAGCCTCTGGTCATACTGTAGGTGAATATTACATGAATTATTTACATGTATTGACAGGATAAGTGTATTAACAGTTTAGATGAGTGGATTTGTTTGGTGGATGTTTGGTTTTTATTGGTTGGTCTTATAAAAAAAAAAATGGTCCTACGCTGCCTTAATTGAACGTTGCACATGCCAGTGTTTATCCGCCAGTGTCAAGGCTTCCTCTGTATTTCAGCAAACATTTCTGCACCATGATCTATTTTTGCATTTCTGTGGAATCTTCTCAAGGCAGCAGTGCCAAGACTTCCTGAAAAAAAAAAAGGAAATTTGTTGCATTTCAGCAAAGATTTCTTCACTGCTGTGCATTTTTATGTGTCTGTGTTATCATTCCAGCTGTCGTTTTATCAGAGGTGGAAGTAACTAAGGAAAAGTACTTTTTTAGGTGTGGGTACTTAACTTGAGTACTTATTTTTTCTGGTAACTTTTGACTTTTACTCACTACATTTGTTCATAAATATTTGTACTTTATACTCTTTACATTTATATAAATATCTGTACTTTATACTCTTTACATTTCTATAAATATATGTACTTTATACTCTTTACATTTATAGAAATATCTGTACTTTATACTCTTTACATTTATATAAATATCTGTACTTTATACTCTTTACATTTATATAAATATATGTACTTTATACTCTTTACATTTATATAAATATCTGTACTTTATACTCTTTACATTTATATAAATATATGTACTTTATACTCTTTACATTTATATAAATATCTGTACTTTATACTCTTTACATTTATATAAATATATGTACTTTATACTCTTTAGATTTATATAAATATATGTACTTTATACTCTTTACATTTATATAAATATCTGTACTTAATACTCTTTACATTTATATAAATATATGTACTTTATACTTCTCACATTCTCTATATTATAATTATTTAATCTCATGACTGAGCTTTTATCTGATAATTTTCCTTTTTTCTCATAATTATACGTTTCTTATCTCATATTTATGACTTTATCTCATAATTTTGACTTTTTATCTCATTAATATGATTTTTTTAAAATCTCACATATGCCTCTTTTATCTCACAATGAGGACCTTTTATGTCAATTGTGACTTTATTTATTTATTTATTTAAATTTTCCCTACATTTCTTGTCCATATCCACAAAACTGAGTCATGTGACCTGATCAAACACATTTTCTATCTTTTTTATCTTTGGATAATTTTGAATTTTTTCCCTTTTTTTCTCAGAATAGACTCGTTAAACTAAACAGATCTGACAGTACGAAAAATAAGTCACTTCAGAGACAAAAAATCAGTGGACGAGAGAAAGTGTGACTTTATATATTATAATTATCTCTTGATTCTGACTTTTTAATCCAATTGTATCATTTTATCTCATCATTTTGACTCTTTGTCTGATAATTATGCATTTCTTATCTCATATTTATGACCTGTCGATATGCTTCTTAAATAACCACGTAAATTCATTAAAAGCCAAAGTTAACATCGACAATAGATTTCTATATATTCTGTGGAATAATAAATGACGCCACATGTAATGATTTTTATCCATTTCAAATAAAATACACAAAGACTAAATAAATTATTCAATTCAAATTTCAATTCAGTTTTATTTATAAAGCCCCAAATTGCAACAAAGTCGTCTCACAGGGTTTTACAGAAACACAATGGATGCCTCCTTTGTCTTCATTAAGGAAGAATTGTGGGAAAAAAAAACCTGTTCCTGCTGCAGAGACTAAGGGTGTATTCACATGGTAAAGTCCACACCAAGGTTCGGACCAGAACCTTTTTTTTGCCTTTTCACACTGCACTTATAATCTGGACTTTATTTACAGTCTTCATTCACACTGTATTGAATCAAATGGACCAACGGACTTTAGAACGTCATGACGTCAATGCGTGTACAGCGTGCGTCTCTCTATACTCGACCCTGATTGGTTAGTAGATGAGCGCGCTACACTGTTGCAGGAAATGGACCCAGATAATGGAGCCAGTTACTAGTTTCATAATTTTTGTCCTATTTTGTCAATGTTGCCAACTCTCGTACCAGTGTTCCCACCAGTAGCTTGTCTCCAATTCAGTCTTTATAGTATCGTCCGACCAAATTTCAATGAAATATCTGCTTTCCTCGTCTCCCCATGTACTGCCGCGACTCATGCTTGGACGTTGACTAGATTCCGCGCACGTGACTGTGACGTAATTGGTCTGATAGTCTGGACTTTCCTAAAAAGACCTTTCACACTGTGCACCAGCGAACCTTGGTCCGGACTGAGACTACCTCCTCTGCTCGGACCAAAGACTCAGTCTTTTGTCCGGACCAGGGTTCGGGGGAGGTTTCACACTTGTCAATAATAATAATTTCTGAGTGCTATGTGAATAGGCCCTTAAAATTGTTTTACACTTTTATGCGCTGACTTTTAAAATCATATAATTATAAATATATTGGTGTTGGAAGTTCAGCAGCAGGTTGATGTCAGTGGCCCAGTCCTTATGCTCAGGGGATCCAGCCCTTTGATTCCCTTTATTTTTTCCTCGTATCGTGTCTTTGCAGTTGGATTCAGTTGTAGGCGGTATCGTTCACTGTTGTTTTCATTACCTGCTGCATTGTTGATATTAATTTTGGCTTTTAATGAATTTATGTGATTATTTACGAAGCGTATAGACGGGCGCCATGTTGGATTCTGTTACTTCCGTCCTGGTTCTGTATATGATCCAGTGCTGACCCAAATGCAATGATCCATTTGAGTAAAGGCGGTTAGGGCGTTAAGTTAAGTTAGGTTAACATGGACATGTCCACATGTCGAAGTGTCCTTGGGCAAGACACTGAACCCTGACTTAGGCCCCCAGTAGGACTGACCTTAGACCTTATAAACCTACTGGTGTATGAGTGTGTGTGTGTGAATGGGTGAATGTGAGGCTAATGTAAAGCGCTTTGAGCACCATAAAGATGGAAAAGCGCTATATAAATGCAGACCATTTAAAGGTCAAAGGTCGCATTTAGCAGAAAGGTCAAAATCACATTATTGGCTCTAATTCAAGAACAGGTTGTCATAGAAACGTGATTGGCACAAAATAGGGGAGAGATGAGGCATTCTCTGAATATTTGTTTCTTTTGTTCTTTATTGCAATTGAGAAGTTGTACTTTTTCAAAACTTTTACTTCAGTAAAGGAGTTAAATCAGTACTTCTACTGTTACCAGAGTATTTCTTTACACAAGTAACTGTACTTGTACTTGAGTACAGAATGGGAGTACATTTGACACCTCTGCATTTTACATTATAAAACTATTAAATCCATCCTCAAATGGACACGCAATGGATTTTATTTGAAATAAGAGGCATTAATGAGATATATATTGTTTTTACAGTGAGTGTAATAGTCAGTTGGGGCAGAGTGTTAGTAATGGATATGTATGTTGGTGTTGTCAAGTCCCACTGCTAATGCTGTGTTCTCAGGTTCAGCTCCAAAGCAGCAGAAGTGAATTAACGTCTCGGTCATGTTTAAGTAGTTCAAACATGAGGGAAAGTACCCGGCCAAGTAGAATGAACTTGAACCTCTGAGTCTAGAAGAGGAGGAGGAGGAGACGACGAAGAAGAAATAGGACAAAGTAAACAGAGCGTGTCTCTCTTTAATTCTCAGATTCCTACGCTTACATGTGATACTGGCTTGTGATGGTCATTAGAGAATTGAGTTAGTGATGGAGATGAAGATAGAGGTGTGTGTGTGTGTGTGTTTGTATTTCTAACTTCCTGGGGACATTGATGTGTTTACACAGTCACATCATGGGGACGTCTGACATCATGGGGACCAAAATTCAGGTCCCCACATGGATTAAATATAAACATAGGTTCCCACTAATAAAATATAAATCTGTGTGAAGTATGCAAGTTTATGGAAATGTGTTTGAAATGTATTTACTTGTTCTAAAGCATGGGGGGAAACAGGTGCAAAGCAAAACATGTGTTTTTCAAAGTGTTGAAGATGTGTTTACTTTTAAAAACTGTTTATTTAACTTTTTAAAAGTTATTTTGTATTTTATTTTTTATTCTTCTTTCAATATATATATATATATATATATATATATATTTTTTTTTTTTTAATTAAAAAAAAAATCTTATTTATTTAATATTTTTTATTTTATTTGGATGTATTTTATTTCTATCAATATATATATATATATATTTAAAAAATATCTTTTCTTATAAATTTTTTGGGAAAAATAATGTTAACTTTTTTGAAACTATTCATGTAATTTAAAAAAAAAATATTATTTTATTTTATATTAATTAAAAAAAACATCATTTTTCTATTTTTCTTTCTTTTTTTAAATACAATTTTTGGGAAAACGAGATGTGTTTACACTCACTATCCAATGGCTACTTTACCTAGGAGTGATGATGTATGTGTGTGTGTGTGTGTGTGTGTGGTGAAAAGGTATCAGCAGGAGCATGACAAATCATTACAGCGCTAAGTCACTCACTTACACATACACACACACACACACACACACACACACACACACACACACTCTCACACACACACACACACACACACACACACACACATACACACACACACCCTCTACTTACTTCCTCCAATCACAGCGCTGCTTCCCAGTATCTTTTCACTGATTGTTTCCTCGCGTATCCTCGCTGACGGCTAAACCCTGGTAGAAAACCTCTGCAGCTGAACCACATCCACAGCTCCACCTTTTCATTAAATTCAGATTGTCGGCCGGTACCGGTTGCTTCCTTTACCATTTATCATCATCATCATCTGGCAACTGACTAGTTCTGGTTATTTCTGGACGTATTACAAGACGATGGTAGGAATATTTCCAGTGAGGGCGGGTCCAGTGTGGTCTACAGAGGCTGTAAGGTCCACCTCTAAGGTCCAATGTGTAGAACCCATTACATTTTTGTGAGTGTAGGTCAAAGGTCAATGTCACCAATAATGTGTTTTTACAATGATAAGAGATAGTTCAAATCAGGTAAATGTTTATGAAGTTCAGGGATTGTTGTGCTTGGAACCGCTTGTTTATTTATTTATTTTTTTTGCATGACAATGAAAATATGACAAAGTTCACAAAAGTAAAAAAAAAGGAAAAAAGAGTGATAATTAGATTTTCAGATTATTTATATGAGTGAACTATAAAGGATTAAGTCAACTAACTCAGTTCCTATCGGGTCCCATCCTCAGTACGTTTAAATAAATTTTAATTATTGCCTTAGTACGATTAAAATTCAAGTTTTCAAAGTCATGTGAACACATTAATCAGAATAAAATCAAATCGAAATGGAGTTTGAGGAGTCAGAGTAACCACATCTGATAATGCGAAGGTGCATGTAAACACCAACCCAACCTGATTAAAATTGGCCTGGACACGCCCCCTTCAGGAAGTGACCACAGTCACCGTGACAACATGTACACACAGTGTACAGTACGTACGATATGTTCTGAGCTGCTGCATGGTTGTGGTCCATATCTTCATGGTTGTGGTCCATATCTTCACGGTTGTGGTCCATATCTTCATGGTTGTGGTCCATATCTTCTCTGGGTGGTGTTGTCTTCCTAGTACATATGTTTCAAATCTGCTGCCTTCATTGAGTTATTGTTCTTCTTCTATGGTTCTTCTTCTATGCTAACGTGAAAGGGCGTGTAGCGCCACCTGGTGCCATTGAGTCCAAAGTACCTCACTCAATAATCCAAATTTCTGTGGTGTATATAAGCTCGGACTTCTGGGAAACTCCAGTTAAGTCCTCAATCATAGTAAGACAGTAATTTAAATTTGTAAATGTATGTAAAGGTACTGAGTGTCTGGTCTGGTCTGGTCTGGTCTGGTCCTGTACTTGGACCTGCTGGGCTATGACCCCAGTGGGGTTACACCAGGGGTGCAGCATTGTGGTTGGAGACTGTTGTGGTAGATCCCATGTTGTCCTTTTGGGGCTACCTTCTGCTCGCCTCAGAGGCCCACATGTGGTTATCGTAGTGGCACCATTTAATCTCTGTAAATTCCTAACGGAGATGGAGCTACAGGTGGTTTGAGTTTGGAGCTGCACCAAAGAGCATCTGGCTTCAATCAGCATGTGTCAGACTACAGTGACCAACAGGACCAAGGCCAACAACTGCAAAGGCTACCACCAAGACCAGCACCTAATGATCACTGCATATTTACTGTTAATATTCATGAGGTTTTTTTACCTGTAAAATACCCAGAGGTCAAAGTAACAAAGTAAAAGTACTTCATTACTGTACTTAAGTAGATGTTTTAGGTATCTGTACTTGACTGGAGTATTTATTATTCCTCCAACTTTGTACTTTTCCTCCTTACATTTGTTCATAAATATCCGTACTTTATACTCTTTACATTCTCAGAATAGACTCATTATTTCAAACTAAATAGATGTGAGAGTATGAAAAATAAGTGACTTCAGAGAGAAAGTCAGTGGAGGAAAGAAACTGTGTCATAATTAAGAATTTTACCTCACATTTTTGACTTTCAGAATTATGCATTTCTTATCTCATATTTATGACTGTTTATCTTGTAATTTTTACTTTTTATCTCATTATTTTGACTTTTTATTTCATATATATTACTTTTTATCTCAGAATTTTTACTTTTTTATCTCATATTTATGACTTTTTATCTCATATTTATGACTTTTTATCTCAGAATTTTTACTTTTTTATCTCATATTTATGACTTTTTATCTCATATTTATGACTTTTTATCTCAGAATTTTTACTTTTTTATCTCATATTTATTACTTTTTATCTTAGAATTTTTACTTTTTTATCTCATATTTATGACTTTTTATCTCATATTTATGACTTTTTATCTCATCATTTTGACTTTTTATCTCATATTTATTACTTTTTATCTTAGAATTTTTACTTTTTTATCTCATATTTATGACTTTTTATCTCATCATTTTGACCTTTTATCTCATATTTATTACTTTTTATCTCATCATTTTGATTTTTTATCTCATATTTATTACTTTTTACCTTATTTTTACTTTTTTATCTCATATTTATTACTTTTTATCTCATCATTTTCACTTTTTATTTCACATTTATCTCACAATTTTATCTTTTTAATCTCATAATTATATATCTTCTTATCTCAGTTGTGACTTCTTTTTTTTCTCTCAAATTTTCCCATACACACTAAACTGTGACCTGATCAAACACACTTTCTTCACAGTAACTAACTTTTCTGATTTTTCTTAGTAAAATAAATATGATTATAAATATTATTATTACTTATTAAGTAAGTGGTTTCAGAGTGAAAATCAGTAAGAAGGAGAAAAAGAGTCAGAACCAGAGTCCTACACAGATCCATGGTTTGTATGAAACCAATAGTATGTGAATTGCCTTCTACTTCCAGGTAAATATTACAGTATGTAAGCTCTGGACACGGTGCCAAAGTAAATATCCCATAATACAATGCAGCTGTGATGACAATGGTTACTGACAAAAGGCGAACAGAGCCCAGGAGCTTGTGTTCTGCACAACTACAGTTTGTTTTAACAGTTTGTCAGATACTCACAGACCGGCTCTGAAAAATAACTCTCATCCACCATTAATCAATTATGCAAAATTAAGAAGAAATGAACCCGTGGTCAATCAAATCCATTTATTTACCCAGCCCTACTAATTAAATCAAATACTTTCAGACAATGTTTGGATCATAATTAAAGCTATTATCTAGCTCATAAAACTGGTCAATTTCAAGAAAAAAAATAAAAGAAAACACTTTAATCCCTGAAACATAATTTCTCAGGTCAAAACGATGGCATTATTAGGTGGAAACTTGGTAAAAAATAAAGTAAAAAATAAAATAAAATAAGGGAAAATGACCACAACACTGCAAATAACAGTAAAAACACACAAGGAAAATTCTATCCTATAGATAGATAGATAGTTTGTCCACTCAGTTCCAGGGTTCTTTTCACTACTGACTAGACTGGATCATGCTAATGCTAATGCTAATGTTTGTTAGCGCACACAAACCTGTGTGGATTTCTTTGATAACAGAAAATTCATACATTTTACCCCAACGCCAAACTATATTTGCAGAGAACTCATTTAATTACTTTCAGGAGTTAATTTACCTGATCCAAAATGAAGACTGTAAAGCTGCATGTGTTGCGTTGGACGACAAACACTGTCATTAGCGTTTTGCCTGTTAATTTCAGACACCCACTTGTTTCCCCGTATTGTTTCTTTTGTGATACGATATAAAAGACTATTCCCTTTGCACGATCATATTTTTGATTACATCCAACTGTACAACAACGCTCAGACATCGTTGGTTTCTTGCTGTTTCTGGAGGAAACTAATGTTACTGGAGGTTCAGTAGAATCAGAATCAGATCAGAAAGAGTTTTATTGCCATTGTTCGTAGTAGTACACATGTAGTATACAACTAGGAATTTGTCTCGGTGTAACGCTGCAACATTCAACATATAGTATATCAATAAAAGAAGAAGAGGAAAAAAAAACAATTATATATATATATATATATATATATATATATATATATATATATATATATATATATATATATATATATAATAAGCATGCACCAAGATAGAATAAGATAAAAATAAATATAGTAAAAATATGTAAGCAGTAGTTAGCATTAGCATTAGCATCGTCAAAATGAGGGCGCTCTATGACATGACACCAAGTGGGACACTTATTGGCTCGTTCGTTTCTCAGAAAGCCTGAACTACATGATACTCAGATCGCTGATGAGCCTAGTGTGTAGTTTGGTTAAAACGCAGCCAGATGACATGAGTCAGGTTATAATTTTAGCACATGTTTTTGTAACTGTCATTCAGATCACACATGATAAGATCTTTACAGTAACAGAATTCATATAGTTTACGGATCTCACAGCCCCCCCTTTTTTTTCACTGACTACAAACATGTTGCAGAGCTGTGCACGGTCGCAGGAAAAGGGGAAGTCAATGGATGAACTTGAGATGAACTTTTTTTGGAATTTGAACAGTGTTTTCCGAGGATGGGAATATGTTTTTCTGTCCGACTCTGTGGGAATCTGTCTGTGACTTTATTATCCTGAACACATGGACGGCTGTAGTAGATGACCAGACCAGATCTTTAATTCACTTAAAAGCTGTGAGGTCAAGGGATGCGAGTCTGTGGACATTAAGGATTCTCAATTAAATTTATGAGACTGGGTGATGAACCCTGCCTTCTCTGTCCACTTCAATATGTCTCCTCTTCCTCCTCCTCTTCCTCCTCCTCCTCATCTTCTACTGTCTCCATTATCTTTCAGTTGGATCAGCTCGCTCCCCTGGCAACTGTAATCAACAGTAATTTAACATAAACTGTCTCCTGGCAGTCGCACAGACATTCCTAGGAAGTCTAAATAGTACCACTGTCACATGATTACAATTTTTAATCACATTAATTACAGGGTTACTTTGGATTCATTTTGATTAATCACAATTAAATATGAATTTTTAATCTATATTATCCAGAGGTGGGAAATAGAATTACTTCATGACTGTACCAAAGGAGATTTTAATTTTTTTTTAAGCTATCTGTACTTTACTTGAGTATTTATTATATCCCCAAAACATAGAGCATCAGGGTTGTAATGGTTTTGCATGTGCCGAGCTAACTTTTGGACGGATTTGTCCCAAATATGATGTCGTGATGTTCTAGGGTAGGTACCTGAAGTGATTAGATTTGTAGTCCATATCTTCTCTGTGTGTCTTTGTTAATGTTGGGATAGATTGTAATCGTCTGTGTGTATATATGTGTGTGTGTGTGTGTGTCCATAGTCAGAGAATACTTAATCTCGCCTGTTCTTTAATTAGAGCCAATAATGTGATTTGGACCTTTCTGCTAAATGTGACCTTGACCTTTGACCTTTTGCAATCTTGAAAATTTTGTTGTATGTATATATGCATCAGTGCGTGTAATATTATGATAATATATCCATTATTGATTAAGTTATAGCGTGATATGTCTATGTTTGACACACACACACACACGGTGTTACAGAAGTTAATTTTAAGACATGTCACCTTTGACCTCCAGAGATCTCAAAAACTATTGGTCGTAGGTGATAACACCAATTCTAACAATCGTAGAAATCTTCCTTCTACATTGTTTGGTCTTGTCTTGAGTTATAACCGATAATGTGATTTTGACCTTTTAGTTATTTGTGACCTTGACCTTTGACCTTTACTCAAATTAATTAACAAAATTGCATCTGATGCATATTAGCTATATGTATATGCCCAAGTAATTTAATGGTGATATCTCAAGTATTCATTGAGTTATAGCATAAATAAATACATAACAATTACAACATTTAATTACATAAAAAAATAAACAAAAATCAATGAATAAATAAAAAATCATAAAATACAGAGGAATTGTATTTAAAAATAAAAAATAAATAAAATACATAAATATATATACATATATACATAAAAATAAATCCTTTTTTTAAAATAAATTTTTTAATATTTTTAAAATACATGTTTTGCTTTGCACCTGTTTCTCTCATGCTTTACGAGGACTTCTGGAATAAAATAAATTAATGTATTTATAGAGCCACATCATTTCTATTTTACTAGTGGGGACCTTTATTTATATTTAACCCTTGTGGGGACGTGAATTTTGGTCCCTATAGTGTCAGAGGCCCCCATGGTGTGACTGTGTAAACATCAATGTCTCCATAAAGATAGGAATACAAACAAACACACACACACACACACACACACACAAGGTCTTGGGTTCGATTAATGAATACATGAATGACATGTCAAGAACAGGTTGCCATAGAAACTTGATGTTGTCACAGAATAGGGTCCAGACGAACTATTCTCTGAACACTAGTTTATTTGTTGTTTTATTACTTCTGTTGTTGGTGTCATAAAAAGTGGGATTATCAAAAATATGACCCTTTAAGAGTCCAGTACCGGTCGACCTGTGGCTGGACTTGGTGCAGATATGTGATCCAGTAGATTTCTGAGCTTCTCATAAGGATGTGAATTTAACACTTAGCTCATGAGTCAGTGGTGGTGTGACAAACGAACACAGACTATACTAGTCTGCTCTGAGAACTACATGAGCTCACCTTCATTATCTGAAAGATAGATCGGATAATGGCTCAGAAAAGATATCAGTAGTGACATATTGTTCACATTAGTCGTATTACGGTGGAATGGTTAAATAATCCAATGACTAATGACTCTAACATATGTACGATCACGTTAATAAGTCACATTTTTTCCCACGTCTTGTTCTGTTTTCCTTGAATTTTACCTAAATAGGCTGAATAATAATAATAATAATAATAATAATAATAATAATAATAATAATAATAATAATAGATGATAGTCTATGATGTCAGCAGAGGTGGTCAAAGTACTCACATTCTGTACTTAAGTAGAAGTACAGCTACTTATGTGGAAAAATACTCTGGTAAAAAAAGTACAACTTCTCAATTGTAATAAACAGCGGATCCTTGACAGAGTTTGACACATTTCTTACCTTTTTTTTCTGACCATTGTCGGAAACCTTAACTTATTTTTTTTTTAAATTAGAAGACCTGACAGAAAACTACTGACCTATTTTGCTTCTAAAACATGGGTCTCAAACTAATGGACCAGTAAAATGAAAACATAATAACCTTTAAATAAAAAAAAAACAAAACAAAACCATTAAATTATGAAAATATTTTTATAAATTATCCAAATGCAATAAAAGTTAATTTTCATAAGGAAAATCAGGTCAATTTTAACAATATTCTGCCTCAGTTTATCATTAGTCCATGTGTTTTATTATGGTTCAGTTCTATAAAGTTCTAGTTCTACACAGGGTTCCCACTGATCCTTGAAAAGTCTTAAAAGGCCTTGAATTCATTGTTCTAAAAATAAGGCCTTAATTGTCGAATTTTCAAAAGTCTTAAAAATTTGGACACATTAGTAAGATTTATGTTAGTTTGAAATAACATTTAAGCAGAGATCCTGTATATTACTAATGTGTCCACATTTTTAAGACTTTTGAAAATTGGATTTTAGACATTTTAATGCCTTATTTTTAGAAGACTTTTCAAGGATCCATGGGAACCCTGTGTAGAATTACAACTTTATTGAACTGAACCATAATAAAACACATGGACTAATGATAAACTGAGGCAGAATATTGTTAAAATTGACCTGATTTTCCTTTTTTTGCATTTGGATAATTTATAAGAAAAATGTCATAATTGTTTTTTTTTTTTATTTAAAGGTTATTATGTTTTCATTTTACTGGTCACATTAGTTTGAGACCCATGGTTTAGAAGCAAAATAGGTCAGTATTTTTTCTGTCAGGTCCTGTAATTAAAAAAAAATATAAAGTTAGGGTTAGGACAGTGGTCACAAAAAAGGGAAGAAATGTGTCAAACTCTTAAGGTTAGCAGCCAACAAACAGGATGTAGACCCATGTGGTTCACCAACAGAAAATACATGTGGTTATTTCAGGTTTGTTATACACGAAACTTCAGCTGCAAGACCTTCACATCTACATATATTTGAATATGGAAAGAAACCAAGTAGAGACTGGTTATTTTTCTATTGACTCTGTTGCATTTTAATCAGTAAAGTTGTTGCTGTGTTAAAAGTCACTGTTAGGAACAAATCTGTTCAGGTACAAACATGTAATTATTACATTTACAATTCAAAATACTTCTGTACATGCAGTAAATATATGATTATTCAACATAGATATCTGCCCGGTGCATTTAATT
This sequence comes from Siphamia tubifer, assembly GCA_020466265.1. Taxonomy (NCBI): domain Eukaryota; kingdom Metazoa; phylum Chordata; class Actinopteri; order Kurtiformes; family Apogonidae; genus Siphamia; species Siphamia tubifer. The sequence continues at coordinate 74,933,217 of CM035794.1, read as the reverse complement.
TTTTTTATTTTTAAAAATACGGTGGGTGAGGCTTATATACAGGTGCGGCTTATAGTCCAGAAAATACGGTAACTTTTCCCCCTGAATATTTAAAGTGGACTCTCCATTCAGAATGTGTCGACACTGATGCGTCACGGGTTAAAGCAGTGGTTTTCTAATCCGGTCCCCATGGTCCAGTGTCCTGCATGTTTAAACTATTTCCCTCTTCTATCACACTTAGTTCAGTTATTGATCAGCTCTTCAGAAACCTGATGATGATGATGTAATGGTTTCCAGGTGTGATGGAGGAGGGGGATATTTTATTTATTTATTTTATTTTGCATTTTTTTAAATTGAATTAATTAATTTAATTTATTATTTGTATATTTTTATTGTTTTACTTTTGAATTATTTTATATTTTATTGTTTTTTAAATGCAATTTATTTCTAAGTTATTTTTGTCATTTTTTTTCAATTGTTTTATTTATTTATTTATTTATATATTTTTTTGTGCCACTTTATTTTATTTAGATTATATATATTTTTTTTTAAATGTGCTGTTTCAGATTATGTGTATATATGTTTATTTGTTCAGATTATTGATTATTGGTTCTTGATTCTTATATTATATTATATTTTATACTTTTTTTTAAATAATTAAAGTATTTATGTGTTTATTTAAACATATATTTATTTAATTTTCTTTATTTTTTTTCTTATTTAATTGGGTTTTTTTGTGGGGGTTTTTTTAAGAAGAAAAGGGAGATATGTTAAACATGCAGGACACTGGGTTAAAGTTATAACTGGAGCAATGGTTTGAATATTTTTTTTTATTTTTGCACGGTCATGATCATGTGTAAGCGTTTAGTTAAAAAAAAAAAAAAAAAAATTGAAGGTCAAGAGGAGGAAAGTATCCGTATCGGTGTGAACAGAGTATCCATTTCATTTACTTTATCATTTTCTCTTCATGTTAACTTTAAATCCAGAAGAACATTCCGGCGGCAGTGTTTCACCAAAATCTCTCACATGAAATCAGAGGTAACTGATGGGAACTGCGTTTAACTTTGACAGGAAGTTACAGCCTTCGGATAAACACAAAACAGACGAGCATTTATTTCCTTGAAGAAGAGTGCGAGTCAAATGAAGGTTCAAACATTAAGCTCTGAGTCTGTGAAACCACAAAGGCCACCCACATGACTGGGTTTAGTCCCAAACCCACTGCACATGTGTGATGCTCTTAGTGTTTCTGCTGCGTCTGCATTAACACTGACCGTGAAACCATTATTCGCTAAGTTAAATGACGTTCAAGGTCGGGCAAAGATGCTTTTATGGAATCAGTTGTGGCATTTGGAGCTGGAGGGTTTTTATCAGTGTAGATTCTGTCCAGTGATAAAAACATGTTCTGTTTAAGCACCAGTTTAACATGACACGTAAGAGACCTTTACACAACCTTTAAAGAGAGAAACCAATCAATCAATCAGTCAACTTTATTTATGTAGCATGTTTAAAAAAAAAGCCAAAGTGCTGCCAATAAAAATGGGAAAATAAGTAAAAAAATACATGGGAGTAAAAACGTACAAAAGAAAATAAAGAAACAAAGAAACAGAGAATGAGAAAAGAGGTGCAGACTTTAACCCAATCAGAAACCATCAGTGATGGTTGTTTATACATGTTTATAAATGTATAAACCACCACTTTTTTAACTAAACCACCCACGGCTCGACCCGCAATAAAATATATTTGAAAAGAACGGACCCGACCCACTTCTTGACCCGCATTTTAAAAATGTAACCAATGGTCTTTATGAACATCACATGACCTTACTCACATGTCTGTATTTATTTCTGTGTTAAAATCTCATGTCATTGGGGTCGACAACCTGTAACATCTAGAGACATTTGAACCCAGTTTCCACAGAAAAGAAAACACTGGGAGCTGCTCATCATCTTTAAAATGATCATCATCTTTAAAATGATCAGTGAATATGTCCCAAACCTTACTTTTTAGTTTCTATGAGCTTCCACTCTTCTAACTCTCCTTCCTCTCTCTCTCTCTCTCTCTCTTTGTCTCTGTCTCTCTCTCGCTCTCTCTCTTTCTCTCTCTCTCTTTGTCTCTGTCTCTCTCTCACTCTCTCTCTTTCTCTCTCTCTCTCTCTCTCTCTTTGTCTTTGTCTCTCTCCCTCTCTCTCTTTCTCTCTCTCTTTTTGTCTCTCTCTCTCTCTCTTTCTTTCTCTCTTTTTGTCTCTCTCTCTCTCTCTCTCTCTCTCCATACTGTAGGAAACTGACCACGTTGTCTGTCACCTTCACTGACATTCAGTTAATGAAGCATATTTACCCGGTTATTTTAATGTTTTATCTCAAACGACCCGACCGCAACCCGAATATCATTAAAACATTTTTTTAATGACCCGTATTTGCGGATGACCGCGGGCACCCGCTCACTCCGGGTCAGCCCCTGCATCACTGGAAAACACCGAATGATCTAAACTGTTTCACCTTTTAACTCCTGAGACTTTAACAGGTGCGCAGTAAAGACAAAAAAAGAATAAAATAAGTGACAAAATGAACAAAAACAAAGTGAAGGAATAGAAGGGCCTTATCTAAAATCCTTGCATGTGATTAGATGGAAAATCTGTCCCTCATCTTGACTGAATCGCTGCTTCATCCACTCACGTTGAAGTCAAGCTGCTTCATCAGTGAAAATAGTTTCCATCAGGTATAAACACATCAACAGAAGGGGTTTAAACTAACGTTTATTTATAACCTCGTCTACTACGATGCCCAACGAGTTCTTCTGGTAAACATCATAGTTAAGGATGGTTCTCCATTTATCCTTCAGTCATGACTCAGGGCTACAGAACACTACCTGTGGATGTGGTTGTCATGTGTTCCTCTCAGTTCCATTACTGTCAGGGGGTACCACAATAACCATGGGCTCTTGCACTGGTACTATTTCTTTATCCACCAGTGGAACCATCTGATAGATCAAACTGTTGATGGACTGGCTTTTTCTGGGTCCCTGGTTGCTGTTGTTGTTTAGTGTGAATGCAGTATGCAGCCAGTGGAGGTAATGAACCACTGTCAAAGGAGCATGTGTTGGTAACTCTGGGGTGACCCATCAGATTCCAAAAGGAGAAAAGTAGAAAAGTGGTTTTCAGCGGAATGACACTTTTAACAAACGCTTCCAAAGCCGTCCTTTGTTCATCTTTTATGGAATGAACATGTGGTAGAGTCGACAAAACACTGGAAATAGTCGTGTCGATATGGACCCTGGGATACCGAACACACGCTGTCATTGCTGTGTATCTGAAAAGACTACACCGCCGTCGCCTCTGCTTTACGTCACACCAGCCACAACGCCGCTGGGTAGTCCCACCCTGTGAGACTGATTGGCTACTTTGTTTTGAAGTAGATCTGATCCTTATGCTACTCAGATGGTTGTGAGCGTAGCGTAACACAGCCAGATGATGCAAGTCAGGTTACAAAAATCTATCTACCTAATATTGTAATAAATAAATACATTTTAAAAAAATCACTTAAAGGCTAAATAGAGAAAAAAAAACATTAGGACCTTGGTCATTAAAGTGGTTGTGGGTTTTTATGGGTTAATGCTGAACCAGTGGAACACCACCAGGATGATACTCAAGTCTCTGTGAGTCTTAGATGAATTACTATGAAATGTGGAGCAGAGCAGCGTGACCTGTTCAGGGTCTGGATGACAGGTCTGAGCTCCTGTTAGTTTACCAGCGATGTCAGCACAACTCCAAGTGCTACGACGTACACGTAAATAATGGTTATTATGTGTGTGTGTGTGTGTGTGTGTGTGTGAGAGTGAAAGACGCCAGGGCTGGGTTCTGCCACAGCGCTGAGTCATCGCTGAATCATCATCATCATCATCATCATCTTGTCTTTCTGTTGTAACTGCACACAGAGCATGAAAGTCCAAAAAAAGAAGGAAACTCTAGGTTTCCAAGGTGATGGTTACACCAAACTTTCTCTGTTTGACGTGTTAGGATGGTTTCTATGAGTGTGAAGGAGTGTCTGGGTTTTTTTTTTTTTTTTGTCACATTCATTTTAGCTCAAATAAAACCAATGCATATTATGAGTAGAGGTGTAAGAAAATAATGTTTTCTACTATTCCTAATGTTGAGTATAAACATACTGAATAAACATACTGAATAAACATATGTTAATTGGATATATATATATATATATTCATATTTTTGCATATATTTTGCATATCTTATCACACTTTGGTGTTTTTTTTTCTGTATTTTCGAAGGCTTTTTGAATATGTTTTGAATTTGACATTTTTTTTGTGCATTTTGGTAGGAAATTTGAGTACACCCCCCCCAAAAAAACAAAAACAAAGACAAAACAACAGTGTTTTAATCATGATTAATCAAAATGAATCCAAAGAAACCCTGTCATTAATTAGATTAAGTTGTTTTTACTGCAGTTAAATGAAACAGTTGTTTTGTTGAAACTGTTGAAGGTGCTGAATAAACATGGTAATTGCACATATATTTGTATTTTTTGCATATATTTTGCATATCTCATCACTTTTTTTGGCGTTTTTTCTGTATTTTTCGAAAACTTTTTAAATATGTTTGAATTTTTCATTTTAAAATATTTTGCATATTTTTTCTGTGTATTTTTGTGTTTGTTAGTGTATTTTTGTGCATTTTTGTAGGAAATTTGAGTATATATTTACAAAGTAAACACAATCAAATGACAGTGTTTTAATTATGTTTTATCAAAATGAACCCAAAGCAACCCTGTGATTATTCGGAATTAACATCGGAATAAACTAGTGACTTTATTTGGTATTAACATTTTCAACTGGAATTAGGCATTTACAAAGTCATTTTAAAGCTGAATTAACTTTTATTTGGAATTAAACAGGAATAAAAACTCCCATGTAAACAGGCCTCTCTCTCTCTCTCTCTCTCTCTCTCTCTCTCACTCTCACTCTCACTCTCACTCACTCTCACTCTCTCTGTGTGTGTGTTTACAGAATGAGGGGCCCCATGTCTATATTTTTTTTTGGGCCCCAGAATGGCTAGATCTGCCCCTGAGTCTGACATTTTTTACACCCTTTTACCTCCAGTTTGACTGCTGGGTCAAATTGACCTATGACCTCTGAGATCTCAACATGAAGTGGGTGATCACGAATATGTCAGATGATCCATTTTAATATTATATGTTGATTAAACTTATTAAAAGGCAGAAGAAAAAGTTTCATACTTTTCCTAGATTTTCCTAGATGTTCAAACTTTAAAATGTTTAACCCTACATTTAATTTCTCTTTAAATAAATGTGTTTCTGACGTGCTGACTGTAGCCACTACATCAGGGGTGTCAAAGTAACTTTAGTTCAGGGGCCACATTCAGCTTTATTTGATTAGAAGTGGTTGAACCACTAAAATAAAAACATAAAAATATAAATAATAATCAATCGTCCATGTTTTAGAGAAAAAAAAGGTAAATTTAAATGATGAAAATGTTTACATCTACAAACCATCCTTTCAAACAATGTGAATAAGATGAACAAACTGGAATAAATGTGTAATTTTAACATTATTAGGTTTTAGTTTATCATTTCCATGTGTATATTATAGCTTAAAAATATACAAAATTTAGTAATAGGTGAGACATCAAAAAATTATACTTATTTCTCTTGAGACATTTCAGTTTTTTCACAAAATTTTACTTTATTTAACTAAATGAAAACATTTACAAAGAGAAAAAAAAATACTTGTGAGTATTTATAGGTTATGATGAAAAAGAATTGTGGAACCTAAAACTAAAATGATTCACACATTAGTGTCATTTTTACTTTCAACAAATTCATTCAAAGGGCCAGACTGGACCCTTTGGTGGGCCAGATTTGGCCCCTGGGCCTTATGTTTGACACCTGTGCACTACATCATTTGACTTAATGGAAATGAGTGTGTTTTTATTTGAACAGCTCAGACTATCTGCAGAAAATGTTTGAAAGGCTAATCTTTCAAGTGGCCTCAAATAAACAAAGACACCCAAGTGGTAGTGAGATAAGTGCAGAATAATCACCAAAGACCCCCCCCCCAAACACACACACACACACACTTACTGGTTTCCATGTGTCATGAGGACCACATACAAGTTTCTCTTTGCATCTGTTTCTCTCATGTTTTATGGGGACTTCTGCAAAAACAAGTGGATGTGTTTATAGTAGAGCTGTCGAATGGTTACAAATTAGATTAATCATAGGTTTCCTTTGGATTCATTTGGATTAATCGCGATTACAACAGTTTTGACTGTGTTTATTTGTGCTCAAATTTCCCACAAAATACACAAAAATACTAGCCTAGCCGCACTAGACCCCTTAACGGTAGCAAACCTTATGTGCTACCGTAGTAGTCTAGGTTCGCTCAACATAACCCGAGGCTAGATTTTCCTGAAACTGATCGACCAATCACAGTGAAGTATAGGGTAAGAGGGCGGGTGTAACAAAGTGGACGGAAACAACCATAGAAGAAGAACAACAGGTGTACATTTCCTTTTATCAAAGATGAGTGAAGAATATGACAAAATGTCAGCCATCTTTAAGGTCTTTTGACCACCAATCCACCATTTTGTTTAGTCATTCCTAACTTTCTCCAGACTCCTCTGTGAACCTTTCGGCGCTCTAACTACGTCATCCTAAAGATTACACTGATTGGTTGTAGCTCCGCCTCCCCTGACTATGAAGCACCACTAGACCCATACATGGAATGAACAGGGATAGTTTGGCGATGTGACAAAAATACACTAAGAAACTAAAAATGTGTAGAAATAAAATACACCACACATGGTAAAATTCACTAAAGGTCAGAAAAAATGCTCAAAAAGCGTTGAAAATATAAAAATATTATTCTAAAACATAAAAAACACCATAAATTTGCCAAAATATCCAAGATATATAAATATATATGCATTTAATAATTAGAAAAAAACAACTGTTCCATTTCATCACGTTAACATTTTTAATCAGATTAATTATATTGATGAACTCCTTAACACCTATTGTTGCAAATATGCAACATACCAAAACCTCTATCTATAGCTATAGTCAAATTAATTATCTCTACTTAATTTAATGTTTAATTTTTTAGGGCTCTAAAATGCTAAAAAAATTTATCACATGAATCACAGGGTTGCTTATGATTAATTTGGATTAATTATGATTAATTATGATTAAAACAGTTTACGTTGGTCGACTGTTTGTTTCTTTGGACTTAAATTTTCCAACAAAATAAACAAAGAAATTCAAACAAATGTGGAGAAAAAATATATACAAAACACTAAAATCAACTAAAATTCGAATAAAAAAAAAAAAACCCAAACACAAAAAAGTAACAAAAAATCCAAAACATTAAAAACCTGTATTATCTGTAAAATCTGTATTATGTTAAAGTTTTCAATCAGATTAATCACAATGATGGATTAATCCACGTTAATGCATTCATTTTGACAACCCTGTTTAAATTCAGGTGTTAAGGGGTTAATTTTGACAGCCCTATAGGGGACGTGAGTGGCATAAAATTCTATACTTCACACAGATTTATATTTTACTAGTGGGGACCTGAATTTTGGTCCCCATGGTGACAGAGGTCCCCATAGTGTTTCTGTGTAAGCATATCAATGTCCCCAGAAAGATAGGAAAACAGAAACTGATGTCCGTCAGAAAGGCACCTGGAGTAAACAAGGCACCCCACATAGGTGGGACATCACATGTGGGGTCGTCTTACACTTACACAGATCTGCAGCTCCACATAAGGTCAAACCACACACACACACACACACACACACACACACACACACACACTCATTTAACATTTAACATTTACATGTTATCATGAGGACCAAGTTTGTAATAAAGTAGCCATTGAGTTGTAAGTCTAAACCTTTAGCTTTAAAAAAATATATATTTATGTATAAAAATAAAGAAATAAAACAATTATAATTTTTTTTAAATGTAATGAAGTTTAAAAAATTAATTGAATAATTGAATAAACTTTATTGTCTTTGCACACATAAAAATGAAAAACATACATACAAAAACAATAATTCTAAAATAAATAATATATATTTAAAAATAATAATAAATAAATAATAATAATTTAAAAAATACCTAAAAAATTAAGACTTTTTTTGGTTTTTAAAGAAAACACATCTTCAAACCTTTGAAAAGTACATGTTTCGCTTTACACCTGTTTCCCTCTTGCTTTTATGGGGACTTCGGAAAAAAATTATGTATTTATAAGGCCATTTGTATTTTACAAGATCATTTGTATTTTACTAGTGGGGACCTTTATTTATATTTAACCCTTGTGGGGACCTGAATTTTGGTCCGTATAGTGTCAGCGACCCCCATGGTGTGACTGTGTAAACATATCAATGTCCCCATAAAGATAGGAATACAAACACACACACATAAAACCATACCACATGTTTCACACTTCATCACTCGACAACACGTCTCTTCAGACCTTTGTGTTTTAGCTTCTCTGAGTGGATCGTCTTAACCCCGTTAAACCCTGATGTGATTGTTGACATATTAACCCTTTAGTCTCTGACGTGTGTCTGTAGTGAAGGTTCTGAGTGAATGATCGGTCGTCAATGTTCATCGACATTGAACTGATCAATAGCAAAGGTTTTAAACTGTGCTGATAGAATAGAGCGACTGTTTGTCATAGATGTGTGAGCATGCTCAGTGCGTCCTCTGACATCTATGGAATATTTACACAGCAGTGAGTGACATCAAATCTATCTGTCTGTCCGTCTGGAAAACGATTAAACATTTTAATTAGATTAATCACAGGGTTAATTTTGATTGGCCCAAAAAATTAGCAGAATTATTAATGTAATGCAATTAACATAGTTTTAACTTGGAACAAAAAGCTGTTCCTTTTAATGGCATTAGAATGTTTAATCAAACTAATCTTAATGATGGGTTAATATATATATATATATATATATATATATATATATATATATATATATATATATATATATATACAAACTGTTGAAATGTATTTATTACAGTAACTTACATGTTGTCATGGTGACGTGTCACTTCTTGAAGGGGGCGTGTCCAGGCCAGTCTTTTATCAAGCTGTGTTTGGGTGGCGTTTACATGCATGGAGAAATTAAATTACAGTTGCATTATCTGACTCGGTTACTCTGACTTCTGAAACTCCAGTTTGATTCCATTATCCTTTGATTAATGTGTTCACATGATTTTGAAAACTTCGATTTAAATCGTTTTAAGGCAATAATTGTAATTTCTCTAAGTGCATGTAATCGTAGTAAATGTCTGAATATGAACTTGGATCCACAGTCAGAGGAAACAGTGAAGCGACAATGACAGACCTGTACTGCCCCTGCCCCCCCATCACTATGACCAACAATGAAAGAGCCCCCTCCCCTGTGAGTCACTGCTACTAGTCATAAAAAAGAATAACTATGACAGAGTTTCCCCCAGAATTCTTGTTAATCCTGGTGGTAGGTCCACTAGTGAAGCCCACCGTGTTTTTGTTAGAAAAAAAAAATAGAAGTTGACAAAAAATCTGAAATTGTATCCATTATGTGTTATTATAAAACATTTATTAACTGGTGGTCGTCCTGGTCTATAATTCCTAAATGTCCTGTTCATACCCACTACCATGACCCATCATCTACACAGTAATTCACTTTTAAAGGGTGTATTTTTCATATATATATATATATATATATATATATATATATATATATATATATATGTGCTTTTTTTTCTGCTTAAATGATTATTATTTCATCCATAGTAAAAAAAAAAAAAAAAAAGCAGTTTTACTTCTTACTTTATTACAATTGATAAGTTGTACCTTTTTACTTTTACTTTAGTAAAGGAGTTGAATCAGTACTTGTACTTTTACCAGAGTACTTTTCCACAGTAGTTGTACTTCTACTGAAGTACAGAATGTGAGTACTCTTTGACCACCTCTGTTTCTATGTGCTGTTGCCTTCAGCCACACATGGTGCCATGTCTGTAGAGTTTGTGCCCCGAGGAATTTTTCAGGCTCGTGACCTCTGGCACGGCACAGTTGTTGTGAAACATCAGTGACAAATGGGGTGGAGATGGTAAAGGGGGGGGGGGGGGGGGGGGCAGCAGGGCAGACGGGAGGCCAAGGGGAAAACACTGTTAAAGAGACACTTTGGACAGAAAACCAAGATGGACAACAGGGAGTATCCATGGGACGACGTCCATTTGGGAGATATTTGGGTGATGGTGAGAGGTGGTTTCATCATCTCCAGCCTGAGACGAGTGAAAAGGTCAAAGGTTAAGAGGAGCGGAAAACCTCAGCTTCTCTATTTCAGTCCAAAAAGTTAGACTCGTGTTTTTCATAACGCCAACAATACAGCGTCAGCATTTTCTGCACAGATATTATCTAACCAGTCTGATGTTTAACCCATAAACACCCAAACATCTGCTGATCTAAGCCTATCAATACATGATAATTATTGGTGTTAAATACAGTTTTTCATGGTCATCACTTATGGTCCATTTGGACGTATAATGGTTCAATTTAGAGGTCGACTGATATGGGTTTTACTAGAGCTGATGCTGATATTTTAGGTCAGAGTCAGCTGATGGCCGAAATGAGGAGCCCATTTTTGAGTTAGGGTTAGCAATTGGCACGCTTTAATATCATACTAATTAGAAGACACACACACTTATAAACTTGAACACGATTTATTGAAAATTGAATATTACCAAAACAACACATGAAATAAATGAGAAAAGATAAGATAGTACTTTATTGTCATCATACAATTATACAATTGTATTTTATTTGGCATTTATTCATTTTATATTTACAATATATTTATTTTATATATTTACAATATAAAATGAATAAATACCAAATAAATAAATACCATTCTTTGAGCCTTAAATATTAAATATATAATCATTTACTGTTTTAACAATAGAAAACTCCATCTCCCAGAATGCTGTGCAGGAAACCAGACATAGGAACTATAGAGCTTCTGTATAATCTTTGGTTCACAATCACACTAAGCATGAAAACATCACAAAAATGAACAGACATTGGATGACAATGTTATAAAATGTTCACATGTGAGTGTTGTCCTCTTTTTCTTAACTTTTCACTCAGTCTGTCTGTTAATATAGTTTAGATCAGAGGTGTCAAACATACGGCCCGGGGGCCAAATCTGGCCCACCTAAGGGTCCAATCCGGCCCTTTGGATGAATTTATGAAATGCAAAAATTACACTAAGGTATACATCATTTAAATTCATGGTCCACATTCACACCAATTCAGTCTCATAATAACCTATAAATAATCACAAGTAAAAAAAAAATCTCTGTCTTTAGTGCATTTAGTGACACTAAAACACAATATAATCTCACAAAAAAAATCTGAACAAATATGAAAAATTGGAAATGTTTTAAGAGAAGTAGGTACTATTTTAATAATAATCCACCTGTCACGAAATATTTAGTGTATCTGTAGATCCAGTGTGTTCTGTAAGTTAGAAATAATAAACTAAAGCCTAATATTGTTTGTTTTCATAATGTAATTTGACTTTTTTTTGCTTTAAAACAGAGAGAAAAGTTTGGAGTTGACATTATTTCTATATTATGTTTTGGGTGTTTTTACTGGTCTGACCCACTTCGGATCAAATTTAGCTGAATGTGGCCCCTGGACTAAAATGAGTTTGACACCCCTGGTTTAGATACAGTCAACACATTCCCAATGTACTCGTGACCACAACACTAAGCATAATGTTTCATTTCCAGAGGAGTTTTACAACTGATGCAGTTAAAATTCATTTTTCCTTTCACTTAATGAATCAACACATCACAGATTACAACCGATCATAAGAATAAATATACGACTTTAGGACATTTCTCTGCTGACTTCTGAAGCATCGTGCTGCATCCTAACTAGCTGCCCGCAGATGTGCCGGACTTAAAACCGGCAAAATCAAATAAGAAAATCAGCGAATTGATTAAAAATTAGGTAGAATAATCTGACTACTTAAATCATTCTGCCTTTAGTTCAGTTTGTGTCTTAAATGTTCCAAGTTCTACCAGATTTAATCCACCTTTGAATGTTAACATGTTAAATGGGCATATAGTCATACTTTTGGATATATTTTGGATATTTTATCACATTTTATGATGTGGTGTTTCTTCTGTATTTAGAAGAGCTTTTGAATGTTTAGAATTTTTCTCTTTTTTTTTATATTTGGTGTGAATTTTAGTGGATTTTAAACATATATTGTATTTCTTTTCCCCTGCATTTTTTGTTTCTTATTCTATTTTGGTGTATTTTGTGGCAAATGTAACTGAGATAGAGCAATAGACCCGATATAAAATGTTTTGATGATGATTAATTAAAGTTAATTCAAAGCAACCCTGCGATTAATCTGATTAAAATGTTTAATGACTTGACAGGCCTAGTTATTATTGATCAGTTTGACTGTTTTTATTCATTTTGTTGCTTATTTTATTTTTTTCTTGACTGTGGAGCTGTTAAAGTTACATGAGTTAAAGGATTAATAGAAGAATCATAATGGATTGTGTTTTCTGACTGTGATATTTGGATCAGCTGATGGTTTGTGTCCTCCACAGAGTAAAGTTCGGTAAAACAGGATCTAGGCAGGTCTGCAGCCGTTTCCGTCTTTTTGCCAGTGTGCTACCTAAGACCCCATAAGACGTTGCCAGAAGAAACACATAACTGGCCCTCTCACACACACACACACACACACACACACACACAGGTTTCCATGTCTCATGAGGACCAAGTTTGTAATCAAATAGCCATTGGTTCGTGAGTGTAAAAAAATAAAATCATAAAAAAATTTAAGTAATATAAATAAATAAATAACATTAAAAAATAGTAATAATTAAAAATATCTAAATTAAGCCCTGAGATGAACTGGAGACTCATACAGGGTGTACCCCGCCTTCACCCATTGTATCTGGATTAGGCCCCCAGTGACCCCTGTGACCCTAGTGAGGATAAAGCGGGTTCAGATGACGAGACGGGAGAAATAATAACCATAGTTAAAAATAAATAATTTAATAAAAATAATAATTTCCAAAATCTATAATTAATAAACTCCTCTTCAAACCTTTAAAAAAACACATGCTTTGCTTCACACCTCATGCTTTATGAGGACTTCTGGAAAAAACTAATTAATGTAGTTACAGGACCACATCATTTGTATTTTACTAGTGGGGACCTTTATTTATAGTTAACCCTTGTGGGGACTGGAAGTTTGGTCCCCATTGTGTCTGAGGTAGAGCTAGGGACATTTGACTGAACCGTTCAGGCGTCATTTTTATCATTTGAATCGGGCTCTGGGTTTACGTTATTAATTGCAGGGAAAATAAGTGATGATGTGATACCTTTTGATCTGCAGGAGATAAATGTAAAATGGATGTTGCAGAGGTGAAACGGAGATTAGCGATTAAAAACATCAGGCTGTAAACGGGTGCGGGCGGGCTCTACAATACTGTCAATCAAAATGGGCCAGGTTGGGGTCAAGTCAAGTTCTATCGGCCGTGGATGGGGTCGGGTCTGACTTTTAAGGCTCGTTTCATGTTCTAGTCAGAGGTCCCCATGGCATATCAATGTCCCCATGAAGATAGGAATACAAGCACACACACACACTTGCGGTCCTCTGGGGTTGTCAGCGCCTGCAGAGTGCTGATAGCCTCAGATCCTGGATGTATGTGTTTTCCTGCGTGTGCGATGCTGCATCTGTGCACCAGGCCCGTCCAAACCCTCCGCCCCGTCGGCCAGTGCTGGGCCGGAGCCATCCATCAACCTGGCATCACACATGGAGCAGAGGAGCTGTGGCGTCTGCCTGGGGCAATGTGTTCACATTAACCTCTGCAGCAAAAGGCTAACGCTAACGGCCAGGAGGGTCAAGACGCTCGCCTTCTGGACAAATGGGTTGTAGGGAAAAAGGTGAAGGGTTTTCTGTGGGTATGAGTTGGTGGTTCATCAGGGGGTTAACCCTTTAAAGTGCACTCAGAGAAATTCTCTAAAAGTCAACATGTCAACCTTAATCAGTACGTTTACATTCACATCTAAGTACAGCTATTGTTAATAATTGAGCTAAAGCCTGAGCTGGAGTTTTTGAGAAATCACATTTTACATAAGCAGGAAGAAAATCCAATTATTATACAACTCACAGACACTAGGTGGCGCCACATGCCTTTTAGCATTGGCATTCTTCCAGTTGGCGCCATAGAAGATGAACTACACTGCTCTACAATAGGTGCTTTCCCACAGAGTAGTTCTAGGACATACCCTGGTTCATATGGTTCTAAGGGAACCTTTGGGTTCCAACAGGGCAGTAGGAACCATGGGAGGGGCCAATGTGACGCTAACGTCTGCAATAATGAGTATTCTTTAAGCACCAAATTCAACAATCACAGAAGGAAGTAGAAGACGGCGCTACTATGAGCTAGAACAGAAAATGAGGCACTAATGCGTTACAAAAGTAAATAATTACTGTAATGCATTATTTTTGGTCTACCGCAGTAATGTAAGGTGTTACACAGAAGAAAATTGGTAATACGAGGGGCACGGTGGTGCAGTGGTTAGCACTGGTGCCTCACAGACAGAAGGTCCCTGGTTCTATTCCCAGACCAGACCTTTCTATGTGGAGTTTACATGTTCTCCTCGTGTCTGCGTGGGTTTTCTCCAGGTACTCTGGCTCCTCCCACCATCCAAACACATGATAGGTGACCCCAGTGACCCTAGTGAGGATAACAAGATGACGAAACGAAAATTAGTAATACATACTAGTTACAATGCCAGTAATGGACGTTACAATGTTTTTTTTGTGTTTTTTTTTATTGTTTTGTTTTTGTGGCTTTTCTGTTTTCCTCTTACAAAGTTTGTGGAACGCCATGAGATCAGCTACTGAATCTGACAAGTCCAGACAGAACATTCTATTTCATACAAAGTTCCACAAGATCAGCTAGTGATATAAAAATCCATGCAGAAAAACTGACAGACTGACAGACTGACAGACTGACAGACGGACGGCAGAACCAGAAGCATCAGATAGCTTATTTTCAATATGGGATACGCCCACTATGGATGGGAAATGATTTTTTAATATTCGTGACACGTTCAAATATAAAATACTAATTTCAGACGCTGCATTACTTGTATTGTGTTTGACTTGGAAAGAATGTCGTATTGCCTTACATTGTACGGTGGCTGACAGGGACAAACGCACCACATCGACAAAACGCTGCAAACACAAGAAAGATGAACAACGAAAAACATAAACACATAAAACAAATGTAACAGAAGTGAAGCTGCAACAGAAAAAATGCTGCAATAACAGAAATAAAGCAGAGTGTGTACGTACCTCTCTGTGCCGGCGGAGCGTGTGTTCTCTGCAGCTGATCAATAGTGAACAGGCTGCGCACACGCCACCACCCCTGTTAATATTTTAACATAAAAACCTGGCGTATATTCGTGTGACTACTGTTGTTAAATCTGTTCGACACTGTAGCTGAAATCAGCTGTTTCACTCAGTTCCATCAAACAGTGAAATGTAGAAGATGAGATGAAACACTCAGGGAAGATCAACATGTTGTTGTTGTTGTGTGATTTGTAACATTATTGTTTATTCAGTAAACGTTTGGTTACCTCTTTTACCCGTTCTGTCATTGCCTGTGTGTTTCAATCAATCACAGTATTTATATGCAAAGAGTGCAAAAAGGGCGACACATGGAAGCTATTGCAAGCTTATTAGGAGGGGGTCCAGGACAAAACATTTAAACTACAAAACATATACATATATACATACATATATATATATATATATATATATATATATATACATACATACATACATATATATATATATATATATATATACATACAAAAACATAGATACATACTATCTTTGGGGGCGCTCATCAGTGGGTGTGTGATTGTGGGTGTCGTGGAAACACTTTAGATTTTCAAATAATATTCAAGTAGTTTGTAGCAAATTTTGAAGTGTTTTAGCCCAAAGGTCACATCCCTAACAGCAGCACTGGAAAGCCTTAGCGATTACCACCATTGTCCTGTTCTGTTCTTCAGTCAGTTTCCTCATGACGTGTGTGTGATTTTATTGTGTATTATTTTAATGTTTGATTTTAATGTGTGTTTTTAGGATTATAGGGCTTTTATGGTTTTATGTTATTTATCACTATGCACTTTAGGGGCTGCACTTTTGAATTTCGTTGCTCTGTGAACAATGACAATAAAGATAATATTCTATTGTATATTCTATATATTCTAATATTCTATATTCTATTCTATGTAAAAATGATCGGTACACTGATTGGCCAGAGGTTTCCTCTGGTTCCATCCTCTAGACTGGACGAAAACATTTAGTTTTTTTGCAGACATTCTATTTCAGTGTGTGCTATTAGATCATGAGGTTTTCAAGCAATATAGTAAAAAATGCTCCAAAAACAGATCTCACACCCCACCTTTAAAGTGTGTCACATAGATCTGATATTTGGCACAGATTTGACAGGAAGTTGTCTTTCCTGTCTTGGAATCTAATGTAATTAGATCTGTATCTTGTGTAAATGTGTGGAACTACCCACTCATTTCTGTCCATCACCTCTGAATTCTAAGAAAACAGGAAGTGTGCTCAGAGTGGTACCTCTGACTGTGTCATGTCCGTTTCACACTCAGTATGTTCACTTCTACTCTTATACTCTGAGGCGACTGACTTTGAACAAGGAAAAGACCCAATTTGAAACTGTATGTTTTTTTACAGACTGTCAAAATTAAAACATCAATGCAGATAAAATAAACATGTTAATTGCACGTTCAGTATTGTCATATTTTTGCATATGTTTTGAGTATTTTATCAAACATTTTTTGGTGTTTTTTTCCCTGTATTTTAGTGGAAGTTTTGAATATGTCTTAAAATGTTCATGGCTTTTTTATGTTAGTTTATATGAGGGGGGGGTTAGCATGTTTTGTATATTTTTTTTTTCTCTGCATATTTTGTGTTTCTTAGTATATTTTTTTGTATATTTTATGGGAACTTTACAAGTTACCCCCATCCCCCAACACACACACACACACACACCAAAAGAAAACAATTGACGGATATAAAATGTTTTGATCATATTTAATTACAATTAATTCAAAGCTCATCTGATTAAAATTACTACACATTAGACAGCGCTTGTTTATTTTATATATTTATTTTTTTTGTAGTTGGTGTGTGTTCATTCATTTTGAAATAACAGTTGACAAGTAAAACACCAGGAGGTTCTTGAACATGTCTGTGTTTGACAGAGGGAGTGTGATGACGGGGTGGGACAGACTCCTACTGGAGCCTTATCTACACAAACACTGTGAGCCTCTATGAGCTCTGCACTATGTGTTTTAGATTTTAATGACTGCAGATTTGAGTAAAATATTTTTGAATTGGGATTAAAAGTGCGACAGAACAAATATCTGCAGCTTTCACAGTCGATGAAGGACCTACAAACATAAAGATGTTCACTTTTTGAAACTGCTGGACTTTCTGTTCCTGCATTTAGACTGTTTTTTTTTTTTTAAATACAGGCATAATATCTTGTCCTATTGAGTGACAGCAGTGGTGTTCCTGGGTCAATTTGACCCTGTCCATGTTTAATTAATCAAAAATGTCCAAATAAATTCTTAACACGCACTGGTAATATTTAATTACAAATGCCAATACAAAGTATTCTATCAATATTTAGTTCAATACTGTTCCATACCTCTAACAGGTAATGGTTCAATTATGATAATTCACTTGTTCTTTATTACTTTTGAAAGACCAACATATAAAACATAATATGGAAACATAGTGTTTGCAGATGTACGATAATTTTCATGTTTATTTATTGCCATATTTTCATTATTTATTACTGTATTTGATTTATCAGAAAATTTTGCCTGGCTGTGCTAGGAGAACTAATTTGCTGCCGTAGTAGCCTAGTTTCACTCAGTGTAACTTTTGAATATATTTCCCTGAAACTGGCCGACGAATCACGGTGAAGTATAGAGTCAGAGGGCGGGTGTAATAAAGTTATGTTGCAACGAATTGGAGAGAAACAACCGGAAACAACCATAGAAGAAGAACAACAGGTGATGATTTCCTTTTATCTAAGATGAGTGAAGAATGTGAGAAAACATCAGCAATATTTAAACTGTTTTTACAGAAGCGACAACAGTCGTTCAGTTCCATAATCCACCATTTTGTTTAGTCATTCCTAACTTTCTCCAGACTCCTCTGTGAACTTTCTGGCTTCTAACTACGTCATCCTAAAGATTACACTGATTGGTTGTAGTACCATCCTATTGCATACAGAGGATTTGAAAGACAAGCTTTTAGCCCCGCCTCCTCTGACTATGAAGCACCACTTAGACCCATACATGTAATGAATAGGGATAGCACTGATAGGCTACAGAAAATTATCAGGCAAAAATTATATGTACAGTATATACTCAGCCTATATACTTGAGATAAGGCCTGAATGACAAACCGAATTTTACCGTTACCGACATTTACTAGAATAACTGTTGTAATTTTTCCCATGTCAGTGCATTCGGTATTTTAATGAAAAAGAAAACAAGTCTTTTTTTTGTCTATTTTGACTGTGCGTGTTGATACGATATGTTCATTCCTTGTTAAGATGCTGTGAAGCGTGTGTGGTCACATGACTCCACCCACACCCAGTCTGAACTGAAAGGAAACAGACAATGAGGAAATGACTGGTGGTTCAAAAGCAGAAGCAGTTGAAACAGACGTAACCATAGTAACGTTAGTCCAAGTTGATCCTGTTGTGCTTTTGTTCTGAAAAGAAATGTTGTCACCTGTCGTTTGGAAATATTTTAGGTTCCACAAACATGATATTGTACAAAAGGACAGGAAATGCAAAGGATTTATTGTTATTGAGGTAAAATTGAGGTTTATTTTGTCTGACTCGAGGTCATATCGATCAGCCCTAGTTCACATGTTTTATTTTTTGCCTTTATCGCCCACTTGTAGCACAGATATCAGACTTATTAGTCTTTTGCAGAACTGATGAGTAACTGATTATTAACCCTTAAGTGTCAGCACTGATGCGTTCTGAGTGGATGGTTTAGTTTAAATATTCAGAAAAATGCAACCATTTTCCTTTTTTTTAATGTTTTGTTGATGGAACAAGTGTCAATAGACAATTAATTTAGAAAAAGGTGAGATTAAAAATGCTACGACCAAATTTCAATACTAGTTCTCTTTTTTTTAAGTAAATCTTTTTGCAAAATTTTCCATGTTATTTAGAATTTTGTAAATATTTATTAGTTTTTGTTCTTTTTGTTCTTTTGTTGTTTTTGTTATTATTATTTTCTTTACATTTTGTTGTTTTATTTTATTGTTTTTTCTTTCATTTTGTTCCATTTGTGTCTGTTATTAATTATTGTGTAGGTTTATTATTTATTTTTGTTTTTATTGATGACTTTGACTGTTTTTATTCACTTTGTTACACTTTTTTTTTTTTTTACTGTGAAACTGCTAAAGTCAGGAGTTAAAGGTTTAACTCTGTGCTTTAAATAAATTAGTATTTAACAGTTATTTTCTCTCTGGGGAAAGATCATTCTAGAAATACATATAAACATACAACACAGAAACACACTTTAATGAACACCATGAAAAAATAGAAAAACACAAATCAGAGCTTCACAAACTTAAAAGTCCGGTTCAGCTATTTCCAGGAAATAGACTGGTCCCTACCCATCCAGTAAAAGTCTGGGCTCAGGGTTAAATTTGGAAACTCTGACTCAGCAGGTGAACCAGCTCATACACACCTGTCAATCAAATTCTAAAATAGCAGACATCAGAGCGGTCAGTTTAATGGAGAAAAGATGGACTAGATATTAGTTATTAGATGGTTCCAAATAAAATGGATGAGACAGAAGTGTCTACTGGAAAAAAGTTGCTCTACTTACTCGCCTATTTTTAGGGGAAAGTTCAGTGTAAGTCCATGAGCCAGGAATTTTCTGGACAGTGGTATTTCACTTAAACATTCTTGGAACTGAGGCCCTTGTTTTTTACACAAAGTAGTCCACCTGAAACCAGACAGTGTTTTTAAAGATACTAGTGCAGAGGCTGTAGAAAATGTGAGATTGTTTTCTACTAATGTGTCGTGGAAGTGGGTGGAATGAGCAGAAAGAAAGACTATAATAATAGTTGGGGCTCTTTTGGAAGTGTGTACTGGAATCTGTGAGAATGCTAATGCTAATGGTGTCAGTCGTTACTGCTGGTGGAATTAGTAAAAACCCAGTTTCAGTTGGAGCAGACAGTCTACCACTGTAGTGGTTTGTGTCGTGCTAATGCACGCCACACCAACCAACACCCAGCAAGATATACTGTATTATTATTACGGCCATGAGGTGAGTCGCCAGTCGCTCATCCCACACTCAAATGTCACTGTCTACTTTCAGACTTGAATGCACGAAAAGCAGGAAACTGGGCAATGTGGCTCTGCCTACTAAACTACAGCTAATAACAAACAAACCAAAAATTAAATGGATCTAAAAGTGAAACGATAAAGCTGAACGGTGGATGAACCAGATAATAATGTAGCTACAGTCATTACGGTTGATGTAGTGTTAATTTGAAGGTGAATCAGACGTTCCGCCTGTTAATTCAGTAAAGTACATGCCTTGTTTAACTTGTGCGAATGTGCCATAATAATAGCCTTGGTCACAACCTGACTTGCTGGGGCGGCAACAATGACAAAAATGTTTGCAAATTCCTGGGGGACTGAAGTTGTTAGCGGCGTGTAGCACAGTTGTGTTGTTGTCATAGAGACCTTGTGAAAGTTCATAACATCAGTTAGTTATCATTAGTAATGCACTACGGTGTAGTCCAATCATGGGGTGGGACTTAGGCAATGTTTCTTTCTGCCGTCTTTTGGGTCGGTCCGAGCATCATCCGTCATTCCGTCACGACGTTGGCAGCATCTCAACACTGATTGAGTTTCGTGGCCCGGCGTCATGCAAATTCACCTGAAAAGTTCAATATTTTGAACTCGAGCATTTACAATGCAGCAATGCATCCAACGCACCGCCCGGGGCAAATCTGCGTCCAAAAATGTCTCTGCCTTGACTTTGTATGTAATCTCGACACATTAATTCGAAAATTTGCATTCGGTAAGGCCTTAGCATTAGTAATGCTAGCCTTAGCCTTAGTGTGAGTTACCTGCCTCAGACTTGTAGTTGTTTTTATCTCAGAGATGCTCTACATCAGGGGTCTCCAACCTGTTCCACAAAGGGCCGGTGTGGCTGCAGGTTTTTGTTCCAACCAACCAAGAGTTCACAGTTTGACCAATTAAGTCTCTGAAGACTGAGATCAGTTGATTAATTGATTGACATCTGATGTGTTGCTGTTTGGTTGGAACAAAAACCTGCAGCCACACCGGCCCTTTGTGGAACAGGTTGGAGACCCCTACTCTACATAGTGTCTCCAGCTCTGCCTTTAATCTTCTTCTGTCTGCACTCCATCCAGTCTTTGTTCTACTCACTTCTGCATGTGTACATGTGTTTCTATTTGCTTGTGCCGACATGAGTAAATAAGCATGTATGATGTTTAAAGAGCTGCTGATTAGGATGAATATGAGGTTTAAGTGCGAGCACTTAGACGAGCCTTTAGTACTGTTTCCTCATCACATGCATGATTATTTTTGCACAGAGCTTATTGATTCTGAGTGGAGGTCGATCTTTGACCCGTGGGTGTGTGTGTATTTTTAGTTCCTCCAGAGGTGTTTTATCTGTCCCAGAAGCCCCCACTCATCCCAGCTGCTCTCCTACATGTTAGAACTGTTAGGCTCAGCACATTTAGCAGACAGATGTGTCTGCTGAAGTGATACGGTCAGGAGAGTTTCAACCAAGCCTGCATTATAGACAGAGAGATTTTAAGGGGGGGATGAAAGCTTTGACAAACGTCAGGGGAAGGATGATGTCACGCTTGTACGCTACGCATGTTTTCTGCACCAGTGAAAGTAGTGGAGCTCCAGAGAATCCACCGGGAAGTACCAGAGAGTGGAATCTGATACCGGGGAGGTTGTCCATCCCACATGTTTTGTCAATGAATGAAAGGATGTGTGGAGAGAGAAGCAGGAATGGGTGGAGGGAGAGGAAACATGACAGAATGAGAGAAACAGTAGAGAGATGGATGATGTTCTTGAGGGACAGAAGAGTGAATTAACCCATAAAGACCCAGTGTGACTTTAGTGGCAGCTCCTAAGGGAAGTTTGGTCTATATAGAAGTGATTTATTACTATTTATTGTAATGTTGCACTGATCGATCAGCTACCGATCATCATCAGAAAAACATGCCGATCAAAAAGCCGATCATGTGACGTAAATTACTAGCGACCATTTTCAAACTGCCAAGCACGCTACAGAACTGGTGCATCTCATCTTGACTGTTTCTGTACTTATTAAAATATAGTTAATTAATCGATAGTTTTATTTCTAAAAACCATGCACCCTCTGCGAGATGAAAGGTATGGAAATTTAAAATTCCTTCCGTGATCAACAAATTGGCAGATTAAGTTTTTTGGTTATTGGTATCGTTGATCGGGCCAAAAATTCTGATCGGGATATCACGAATTTGTTGTAATATTAGCCTCTAATATTTTGTGTTTTTGTTTCCAGTGGCAAAAGGAGTTTGTGCAGAACTGACGCAGGCTTAGGTTATTTTTTTCACCATATTTAGCAGCAGAATTTACTGTAACATCGAATGTTTTCTCTGTGTGAAGGTTTTAACAAAACATCGCTCGACCTCGCAGTGTGACTCGTGTTTAAAAAGTGACGTGAGCGCCCTGCGGTGTGTAATGGTCGACAAAGCAAATGTTTTCTTTTCTCACTGACCAACTTCAACCAGTTAATGAGGCTCACTGATCAGCTGAGATTTTTTTTTATACATTTTGCCATTCCTACCAACTACTAACTGAGCCATGGCCATTTTTACCTTCGCCAAGGAGATTATGTTTTTTCCTGCATTGTTTTTTTTTGTTTGTTTGCGTAAAACATAACTCAAAAATTTTATGAAATATACAGGGTACGATGGTAATGGATAGATCAACAAGTGTTTAGTTTTTGGTAGTGAGGTGAACTGCTGTTCTAGTTATTATTATTATTAGTAGTAGTAGTAGTAGTAGTAGTATTCCTTTATTATAAAAGAGTTAAGAGTTAACCCTTTAACTCCTGATGTGTCAGCGATGACACGTTCTGAAAGGATGGTTTAGTTTCAAGATTCAGAAAAAAATTGCTGTTTTTTTTTTTACTGTGATTTTATCGAGTTTTGTTCATTGATCTGAAATATGGAAATAAACAGGTGTCAAAAAGCAACTAATTTAGGAAGAAAAAAAAGGCAAAACTAAAACTACAGGGACAAAATTACAATTTTATTTATGTATTAATTCATACATACTTCATTTATAGTTTACTACGTTAAGTTATTATTTTGTAAATATTTATGAGTTTTTG
The DNA here is from genome assembly GCA_020466265.1 of Siphamia tubifer. Taxonomy (NCBI): domain Eukaryota; kingdom Metazoa; phylum Chordata; class Actinopteri; order Kurtiformes; family Apogonidae; genus Siphamia; species Siphamia tubifer. Next base: position 74,909,658 of record CM035794.1, on the reverse strand, counting down.
TCAATTTTGTTCCTTATTTTGTTTTCATTTTTCGACATTTAATATTGTGTTTTATTATTTTCTTCACTTTTGTGCCATTTGTGTCTTATTTCGATAATACTACTTATTATTTTGTTGGTTTATTCAAAATTTTTTGGCTTACATATTTTATTACTGGATCTGTTAAAGTCTCAGGAGTTAAAGGGTTAAACTTAATGGGATTAAACCTTGTTCTCTTTGCCTACATCCATGCTCTGGTAGAAGCGCTGCACATCCACAGAGTCAACATTTGCCAAGAATCGAACATTCCAAAGGAGCCGAAAGCCAAAAGAGAAAATGAAGTGAAGGTCAGCACACATAAAAGCTCTTGCGAATCATTTCCTAGGGCGATTACTGTGGATAAAACAACGTGTGGATACCGTTAGATCCTGAAAACAGGGACACCAGTCTGAAACAGGTAGGAGAAATATATAGAAATATGCACAAGAAGAAGAGATAAAATAAGATAAAAGCAGAATCCAACAGTAAATCTATGAGTTTGATGAGCGCCCTGTGGCTCAGCGCAGAATGTGAGTCTGTTGTTAAGTTGAAGCACATGGTGAAAAGCTGGAGCCACACCTACAGTAAAGCACCTTTGACTGTCTTTCTCTCATCACTCAAACGCCACGCCATCATAAATCCTGACATATAAAATTAATCTAATCCATAATTGAAGGCTGTTGCAGATGTAATGTTGTGTTCACTGTCTCTTCTGGATTAACCGTACAACTGTTGCATTTAAAGGTTATTTTCTGTTGTTGCCTTCAGGTGCTAATTTTGCGTCGGACTGATTATAGTAGGTGTGACGTGTCGCAGATGAGCAGGTGTTTATCTGGGTGTGTTTTACTGCAGCTCCAGCGAGCTTTGAAGTCTACAGGTGTTGACTTCACTGTGGTTTTTATAGGTGTTTTGATGCTTTACAGCAGGGGTGTCAAATTCATTTTAGTTCAGGGGCCAAAATTAAGCTCAATATAATATGAAAAGGAACAGACCAGTAAAATAATAACGGCGAAAAGAGTAAAATGAAATGATGATAATATTTGCATCTATAATGTTTCCCTCAAAATGTGAATAACATCAACAACTTGACGTGTCTTAAGAAAAACAAATGTAATTTTAACCATTTTCTGCCTCAGTCTATCAGTTTGTCATTTGCACATGTGCACAACAACTGACATTTCAATTACAAATACATAAAACGTTTGTAAAATGACACTTACTTCTCTTCAGATATTTCAGCTGCTTCACATTTGTATGATGTACTCAAATTTCCCACAACATAATACACAAAAAATACAAAACAAGCTAAATTCACTACAATTCCTCCCCTAAAAAGAAGCAAAGACAAAAAAATTCAAAACATGTTCAAAAAAATACAGAAGAAACACTCAAAATGTAGCTAAAATACCGAAAATGTAAAAATATGAATAAATATGCAACTAACATGTTTATTCAACACCTTCGACAAAACAACTGTTCCATTTATTTAAAATTTTTAATCCGATTAATCATAATGATGGATTAATCGACGTTAATGTGTTAATTTTGACATTTGTTCAGGTATTTATTTAGGTTTTTGTAAAATGATGGTTTGTTAATATAAAGATTTTCATGTAATTTGACTTTTTTTTTTTACATTAAAATCTGCAGTTTTCATTATTTATAGCAGGGGTACTCAATCCTGTTCCTCAAGAGCTACTATCCTGCATGTTTTAGATCTATCCTCCTTCCAACACACATGATTCAAATGATAAACCTCTCATCAAACTCTGCAGACGACTGATAATGACCGCCAGGTGTGTTGGAAGAAGGATACGTCTAAAACATGCAGGATAGTAGCTCTCGTGGACCAGGATGGGTACCCCTGATTTATAGGTACCATATTTTCCACACTAGAAGGTGCACAGACTTTGGTTTTAGATACACTGTATGTGTAAACATTAACACCTTCCATCTTATCACCATACTAAACTGCTTTCATTTTTTGACAAAAAACAGTAAATATACGTACCAGATAACCCAACTGACGCCTCAACATCTCTCCTTGCCTTCGCTTTTAACCCAGAGTCATAGTACCAGTTATGGTACCAGTTGTGGTACCAGTTGTGGTACCAGTTGTGGTACCAGTTGTGGTACCAGTTATGGTACCCGTTGTGGTACCAGTTGTGGTACCCGTTGTGGTACCAGTTGTGGTACCCGTTGTGGTACCCGTTGTGGTACCAGTTGTGGTACCAGTTGTGGTACCCCTTCAGTGACAGGTCATAAATAACAGTGTTGTCTCAAACTGCTAATATCAACCGCTCTTCTTTGGTTTAAATTCACCACCATTCTATTCGGTGGTTGTTGACTGTGTTGTCCCGCCTCCTCCTCGCTTTTGATTGGTCAGTAATTTTTGACTGTGACATTGACGAGTGCAGTGCTGTTCTAAAAGTTGAACTGTTTCCAACTCGCACCGAAAATGGTCTCTCTGCATTTTTTTTTTAAATGCAAAAGGCATTTAGGGCTTTTGACGCTGAACTACAGAGGACACATCCTGTGGACACAGACACTAAAGACACATCCTGTGGACACAGACAGTAAAGACACATCCTGTGGACACAGACACTAAAGACACAAAAATACACTACTCCACAAACCTTCTGTGAAACAGCAGAAACAGTCATCCACAGGCTGCTGTGGACTGGTACCACTCAGCTGTGGGCTGGTACCACTCAGCTGTGGGCTGGTGCCACTCAGCTGTGGGCTGGTACCACTCGGCTCTGGGCTGGTACCACTCAGCTGTGGTCTGGTACCACTCAGCTGTGGATTGGTACCACTCAGCTGTGGGCTGGTACCACTCAGCTGTAGGTTTGACCTTTGCTGTTTTTTTTCCTTGTTTCTAAACCAATCAGAGGAGCCTTATTAACACATCATGAATATTAATTCACTGTAAAAGCCAGTGTTTCAACCATCACATTTGTTCTAGTTCATAACAAAACAGCTGGAAACAAAACAATTATAACTTCACTTTTCACTGAACTGAGACACAATGCATTGAACCATAGTGGTGACCACAGCAATATACATGAAATAACAATAGAAGTTGATCTTTAATCAATGATTGCAATTTAAAAATGATAAATTAATTACCTTTAAATCTGTTGTAAATCAACTGAAAGTTTCCAGTAGAAATAACTTGTCTTTTAGTCTTTTCTACTTAATAATTTACATCTAATATATTTAGGATTAAAGTTGAACCTACTTCAACCAATTAATTACTTGATCGATACTCAAATAATTAAAGTCCAATCACTTGCCTCATATTTTTAAAGTAATCTTTCCTTACAGCGTCCTCCAAACACTGACCACCGTGGACGAGGACAGTCTGAGACAAACCCAGAGCAGACTGATGTCCTCCTGAGGCTGGGATGTGTTTGGAACCACTTTAGATTACAAATCACTGCTAACTAAATTAGATTTTTTTTGCAGTAAATGGGGACGTCCATCACATCTGGTAGCTGCTTCTTACAGTTACTGTGCTTCTTCATTTCTCCATCTGTAATAAACGCACAATATGAGACGGTGAAGGACGGCTTTATTTGTTAATACCTCAGAGACTCATGACGACATTTCCATCCACAGATGGACCGGGACTTTCTGGACACGTGAAGTCTGACTATTAAAAATAACCATTTATGTAACTGGGTGGTTTGGAACGCACACTGTAAAAAAAAAAAACATCTTGTTTTACGGAAAAAGCGGCAGCTGTGGTTACCATAACAATACTGCAAAAAACAAAAAAGGAACTGGAAAATATTTATGGAGTGATATGTAGATTTAATATTTTAACCATATATTTTTAATATTTTAAACATGATTTAACATTTTAAACATATCTTCATGGTTGTGGTCCATATGTACATGGTTGTGGTCCATATCTTCATAGTTGTCGTCCATATCTTCATGGTTGTGGTCCATATCTTCATGGTTGTGGTCCGTATGTACATGGTTGTGGTCCATATCTTCATGGTTGTGGTCCGTATGTACATGGTTGTGGTCCACATCTTCATGGTTGTGGTCCATATCTTCATGGTTGTGGTCCATATGTACATGGTTGTGGTCCATATCTTCATAGTTGTCGTCCATATCTTCATGGTTGTGGTCCGTATGTACATGGTTGTGGTCCATATCTTCATAGTTGTCGTCCATATCTTCATGGTTGTGGTCCGTATGTACATGGTTGTGGTCCATATCTTCATGGTTGTGGTCCGTATGTACATGGTTGTGGTCCACATCTTCATGGTTGTGGTCCACATCTTCATGGTTGTGGTCCACATCTTCATGGTTGTGGTCCATATCTTCATGGTTGTGGTCCATATCTTCTCTGGGTATTGTCCATCTACTACATTTGCTTCCAATATGCCACTTTTTTCTAGTCATTGTTCTTCTATGACACCAACTGGAAGAATGCTAATGCATGTAGCATCACCTAGTGTCTAGGAGTCCAATGACCCTCACTCAATAATTCCATTTTGTCTGATGCACATAAACACAGATTTCTAGGAAATTCTACTTAACTCCTTAAATCAGACAAAGGTAATAGTTTCTAAGTCCATGTGAATGTACTGACTTTTTTATGTTGCAATTGTATAACTTTTTGGTGTTAATTCTATAGCTTTTTTTTTTTTTAATTGCAGTGCAGTCAGGAAGACACTAAAATACAGTCAAGTAAAACTAATGTACACCAACAGAACTATCTTCCAGTAGACAGAGGGCGTTCCTGTATGATTTACATCCTGGGACTGTGAACGGGACTGAGGCTCAGGCTGATAAACTGAAAAGGTCCAGTTGGCTCCAGGCCATTTTAAATCTGCTAAATTAGCTGTGTGTGTGTGTGTGTGTGTGTGTGTGAGAGTCTGTGTGTGTGTGTGTGTGTGTGTGTGTGTGTGTGTGTGTGTGTGTGTGTGTGTGTGTGTGTGTGTGTGTGTGTGTGTGTGTGTGTGTGTGTGTGTGTGTGAGAGTCTGTGTGTGAGAGTCTGTGTGTGTGTGTGTGTGTGTGTGTGTGTGTGTGTGTGTGTGTGTGTGTGTGTGTGTGTGCGTGTGCCTGTATTCCTATCTTTCTGGGGACATTGGTGTGTTTACACAGTCACGCTATGGGGACCTCTGACAACATGGGGACCAAAATTTAGGACCCTACAAAGGTTAATTAATTATTATTATTACTATTATTATTATTATTATCAATAATGTCATTATTAATAGGATATTGATTTACTTTGTTCTGTCTTGTTTTACTGTATGTTTCATCTAAGTTTTTACTAATTTTTTCCATGTGTTTTTAGACTTTAATTTTAGTTTTTTTTTCACTGATAGTTTAATTTCATTGTTTTATTTAATTGTTTGTGGTTTATTGGTTTTAGTTTAATAGAATGAACCTAGTGCTTATTGAAATTTACAAGAATAAATTATGTTCCAGCTACATTTACAGTTGGCATGAACAGGATGCTTTTATTTATTACTATGAACTTTTCACCTTAGTCACTGCTTAAACATTTTTAGTTTTTCAAAATTTTTAATTATATTAAATTACATATAATTATTTAATTTCATTCATAATTATTTAATTTCATTCATTTTTTAATGTTTATATATATATATATATATATAATTTATTTATTTATTTTAAAGACGTGGTTACTTTTTCAATGTTTTTAAATTACATTTTTAATAAAATTTTCTAATTGAATAATATATATATTTTATATAATAATAATAATAATAATAATAATAATAATAATAATATATATATATATATATATATATATATATATATATATATATATATATATATATATATATATCCCATGGATGTTCATCTATAGTCTTTCCATCCATGGGAGTAGATCTTCAATGTGGTTCTGCTCAATATTTCTTCTTTTTCCCACTGGGTTTTGAAGTTTTTTCTTGCAGAGAAGGAGGGTCTAAGGACAGGGGGAGGGTCTAAGGACAGGGGGAGGGTCTAAGGACAGGGGGAGGGTCTAAGGACAGGGGATGTTTGGGACTTTATTTATTTCTGTGGTTGATTGTGTTTCTGTAAAGCCCTGTCAGACGACTTTGTTATGATTTGGGGCTTTATAAATAAAATTGAATTGACTATTTTCTAAATGTTTTTTTTTTTAAATTGTGTTTATACTCACTATCCAATGGCTACTTTATCTTGGAGTGATGATGACAAACTTGGTCCTCACAAGACTTGGAAACCTGTGTGTGTGTGTGTGTGTGTGTGTGTGTGTACAGACCTGTGGATTTGAGGGGATGTCTATAATCAGGTTAATATGAACAGGAAATGGAGATTCTCTGAGAGATGGGGAGGGTCAACAGAGGAAGTAGACGAAGGAGCAGAGGGGATAATATTTCTGTTCTGGATTCCAGTGTATGAACAACTTCACTTCAGCTCGTCTGTCTGAGCTGCTGGGAAAGACAAAGTGTTCTTAAACATCATATATGTGTGTAATCACATTTAAACATGATGATGACTGGCAGCAGTATGTTTTTACAACTTCTCTGTTTAGAAAAATCACTAACTGGGACCATAACAGACCAAATTGCTTGTAATTCATGCATGTAATACTCCTGGAATTATGGTCTGCATCCACGGCCTCTGATCTTTCTCTTACCGAGCACTTCCTGTTCACATGCAAAACAAACTCACAAAATAAAATGTGCTACGTATCAAGTACTTCACAATGTTTTTATAATCATTTACTCTAATATTATGGACATTATGTTTCATATTAACATTTAACCTTTAAGTTATTTATGACCGTTTATCGTATTAGTATTTTTCAGAGGTAGAAGTAACTAAGTAGAAGTACTTTCTGTACTCTACTAAAGTACAGTTTTTAGGTATCTGTACTTTACTTGAGTATTTATTTTTCTGGCAACTTTTTATTTTTACTTCCTACATTTTTGTTTAAATATCTGTACTTTATACTCTTTACATTTATATAAATATCTGTACATTATACTCTTTACATTTATATAAATATTTGTACTTTATACTCTTTACATTTATATAAATATATGTACTTTATACTCTTTACATTTATATAAATATTTGTACTTTATACTCTTTACATTTATATAAATATATGTACTTTATACTCTTTACATTTATATAAATATATGTACTTTATACTCTTTACATTTATATAAATATCTGTACTTTATACTCTTTACATTTATATAAATATATGTACTTTATACTCTTTACATTTATATAAATATTTGTACTTTATACTCTTTACATTTATATAAATATTTGTACTTTATACTCTTTACATTTATATAAATATTTGTACTTTATACTCTTTACATTTATATAAATATTTGTACTACATACAGGGTGTACCCCGCCTTCACCCATTGTAGCTGGATTAGGCCCCAGTGACCCCTGTGACCCCTGTGACCCGAGTGAGGATCAAGCGGGTTCAGATGATGAGAGAAGAGACATCCTAGTGGTGTGATTTAGATGTTCTCCTAATCATCTAAAAATGAGAGCTAAAATGAATCTTATCCTGGTTTAACTATTAAACCTAATCACTTTAATTACATTTTTGTACTAAAACAATGTCAAAAATGTGGAGTTGTCATTATTTATAGGTTATTATGTTTTTTAATTTCCATTGGAGATCAAATCAGGCTAAAGAAAATGACTTTGATTCACTGATCATAAACTTCACTGGAGAATAAATGACATCAGTTCATCAGTAAACAGTGTGTGGAGTCATGGTGGCAGCTTTCACCACTGATGTCCACTCTATTTTTTTGGCACATTAGTGTCAAAGCCTGTTAATCAAAGCTTACTGGGTATTTATGTGTCCATGTATGTGGTCTGTGTCTGCACATCTTTTTATACCCCACTGTCACTCCTCTGCCCTCACTCACAAGCCCCGGAATTGAATAAATTGCACTTTTGGAATTCCCTGGCACTGTAGAAATAAAGAGTGTCATTGTTGTAGAGACACAATAAGACATGGATGGATTTATATAGAGTGTCTGTGATATAGTCGTCTGGGTGACAGACAGACGTAGACTGTGAACAGACAGACGTAGACTGTGAGCGGTGCAGAGAAGAAGCCATTGTGCTGCAAAGTGCTTCACATTGATGTTTGAAATTCCTCTAGAATCCTCCAGAATCACTGAGTGTGTGTGTGTGTGTGTGTGTGTGTGTGTGTGTGTGTGTGTGTGTGTGTGTGTGCGCTTGTATTTCTATCTTTATGGGGACATTGATATGCTTCCACAGTCACACCATGGGGACTTCTAACATTATGGGGACCAAAATTCAGGTCCCCACGCAGGTTAAATATAAACAAAGGTTCCCACTAGTAAAATAGAAATGATGTGGCCCTATAAATACATGGATTTGTTTTTACTAGAAGTCCTCATAAAGCATTGGAGAAACAGGTGCAAAGACAAACATGGACATGTTTACTTGAAAAAAAAAAAAAAAAAAAAAATAATTAAAATAAAAAAAAAAAATATATATATATATATATATATATATATATATATATATATATATATATATATATATATATATATATATATAGTGTATTTTTAAATGTCTCTTTTATTTATTAGTCTCTTAATTATTACTATTAATTATTTTATTGTTAAATTATTATTTTTTATTCCTTCATTTTTTTTATTTTATTAAATTTAAACATTTTTATTATTATTATTGTTATTTTATTTTTAAAAAATAAGATGTTGAACAATGGCTACTTGATTACAAACTTAGTCCTCATGACACATGAAAAAGAATATCACTGACATTATTAAATATAAATATTGTGGTGAAATTGTAAAAATGAGACAGTTGTATTTATTTATTTATTACATGAATTTTATTACATAACCTGTGTTTACATCTTGAATATTTTAGAAATGTTTGTGGAGTTTATTACTGCCTTCATCAAATGAACCAATAAATATGGAAAAAGTCTTTTTTTTTTTAGTGTTTGAGGATTTACTCATTATTTCATATAAACCTATAGTTTAACAGCTGTTAACTCCTGACAGTTTATAAAATTATTTATTTTCTTTTTCTTTTCTTTCATGCAGTGCTGCTGTCATGTGTGTTGTCCTTTAACGTGGACCAGAAGAACGGCCTGTCCTTTGACGGTCCCCTGGAGGACATGTTTGGATATACAGTCCAACAGTTTGAGAACAGTGAAGGAAAATGGTGAGTGTCATGTTCTTTACAAACTAAAATGTAAGGATATTTAATTTTACAGTACAGATATTTATATAAATGTAAAGAGTATAAAGTACATATATTTATATAAATATAAAGAGTATAAAGTACAGATATTTATATAAATGTAAAGAGTATAAAGTACAGATATTTATATAAATGTAAAGAGTATAAAGTACATATATTTATATAAATGTAGAGTATAAAGTACATATATTTATATAAATGTAAAGAGTATAAAGTACATATATTTATATAAATGTAAAGAGTATAAAGTACAGATATTTATATAAATGTAAGGAGTATAAAGTACATATATTTATATAAATGTAAAGAGTATAAAGTACATATATTTATATAAATGTAAGGAGTATAAAGTACATATATTTATATAAATGTAAAGAGTATAAAGTACATATATTTATATAAATGTAAGGAGTATAAAGTACATATATTTATATAAATGTAAAGAGTATAAAGTACATATATTTATATAAATGTAAAGAGTATAAAGTACATATATTTATATAAATGTAAAGAGTATAAAGTACAGATATTTATATAAATGTAAGGAGTATAAAGTACATATATTTATATAAATGTAAAGAGTATAAAGTACATATATTTATATAAATGTAAGGAGTATAAAGTACATATATTTATATAAATGTAAAGAGTATAAAGTACATATATTTATATAAATGTAAAGAGTATAAAGTACATATATTTATATACATGTAAGGAGTATAAAGTAAAAAGCTGCCAGAAAAATAAATACTCAAGTGAAGTACAGATATCTAAGAAGTGTACTTAAGTACAGTAATGAAGTACCTTTACTTAGTTACTTCCCACCTCTGGGGGGGGGGGGGTACAATATTACGTAGATGTAAAAAAAAATCAGACAGAGACCTTGTGTCTGATCTGCAGGGTCTCGTCTTTATCTCACAAATGTCCAACAAAGTTTTAATGTGTTTTTGATGAACAGGAATCTAACGTTGCTTATATTTGCACCAATCAGTGAAATGCAGATGTTGGACCAGTGCAGTGATTTGTATATGTTCCCAACACTACACAGGCCGTACACCACACTATTATATTACACTGTGTGATTAAAAGACACCGTTTGGACTCCAGTTTTTTTGGCTCCACATAAAAGGATAAAGCAGATCAGTATCACTTTACAGACAGAGCTTCATCATTTACTATTATTATTATTTTATCACAAAATCTCTTTGTCCCAGAGAACATTTACTGCTGAATGTAGATGTTATTTATGAGACTTAACCCTTTTACTGCTCATGTGTTAGTGTTGACATGGTCTAAGTGGATGGTTTAGTTTAAATATTCTTATTTTATCGCTTTTATTTAAGACCGTACCAGATTAGAATTTTACACGCTCACTATTTGTCTGCTTTACTTATATGTCAAATGCTGCTGCAATACATTACATCTATTCTATTCTATTCTATTCTATTCTATTTTATTCTATTCTGTTCTATTCTATTCTATTCTATTCTATTCTATTCTATTCTATTCTGTTCTATTCTATTCTATTCTATTCTATTCTATTCTATTCTATTCTATTCTGTTCTATTCTATTCTATTCTATTCTATTCTGTTCTCTTCGGTTCTATTCTCTTCTCTTTTGTTCTCTTCTCTTCTCTTCTTCTTCTCTTCTTCTTCTCTTCTCTTCCATAAGGCAGACATGTCCAAAGGGTCGTTGTGGCTCCAGGTTTTTGTTCCAACCCAGAGTTCACATCACCTCTCTGAAGACTGAAGCGCTCTTGCAGCTAAATGTCGCAGTTATTTGTAATTTATGTCAGTGTGGGGAGTACATGGCATTGGCTAACTTGCTAGCATTTCCATCTGGATCCCCGCTCCTTTTCGACATCAGAACCTTTCATTGTCGAACAAACGGATTCTTCCACTTCTTCATGCACTCGAACAAATTCATATTCACACGAGTCATTTTCAACAATGACCATCGTGTTCATAAAACAAGGTGGAAAAGTAGGGAAGTGGAAGTGAATGTAGTGCTGATGTAGAATGGACCAATCGGAGGCTTCGTTTCTGGTCTTCTCTGCAACACTGTCTGTGGTGAGTTACATTTTCTGGAAGGTACCTGTGACGTACCTGTGACGTACCTGTGACGTACCTGTGACGTACCTGTGACGCACCTGTGATGTACCTGTGACGCACCTGTGACGTACCTGTGACGCACCTGTGATGTACCTGTGATGTACCTGTGACGTACCTGTGACGCACCTGTGATGTACCTGTGACGCACCTGTGACGTACCTGTGATGTACCTGTGACGCACCTGTGACGCACCTGTGACGCACCTGTGACGCACCTGTGACGTACCTGTGACGCACCTGTGATGTACCTGTGACGCACCTGTGACGCACCTGTGACGCACCTGTGACGCACCTGTGACGCACCTGTGACGTACCTGTGACGTACCTGTGATGTACCTGTGACGTACCTGTGACGCACCTGTGACGTACCTGTGACGTACCTGTGACGTACCTGTGACGCACCTGTGACGTACCTGTGACGCACCTGTGACGTACCTGTGAAGTACCTGTGACGCACCTGTGACGTACCTGTGACGCACCTGTGACGTACCTGTGACGCACCTGTGACGCACCTGTGACGCACCTGTGACGCACCTGTGACGCACCTGTGACGTACCTGTGACGCACCTGTGACGTACCTGTGACGCACCTGTGACGCACCTGTGACGCACCTGTGACGCACCTGTGACGTACCTGTGACGTACCTGTGACGCACCTGTGACGTACCTGTGACGCACCTGTGACGCACCTGTGATGTACCTGTGATGTACCTGTGACGCACCTGTGACGTACCTGTGACGTACCTGTGACGCAACTGTGACGTACCTGTGACGCACCTGTGACGTACCTGTGACGTACCTGTGACGCACCTGTGACGCACCTGTGACGCACCTGTGACGCACCTGTGACGTACCTGTGACGCACCTGTGACGTACCTGTGATGTACCTGTGACGTACCTGTGACGCACCTGTGACGTACCTGTGGCGTACCTGTGACGCACCTGTGACGCACCTGTGACGCACCTGTGACGCACCTGTGACGCACCTGTGACGCACCTGTGACGCACCTGTGACGTACCTGTGACGCACCTGTGACGCACCTGTGACGTACCTGTGACGCACCTGTGACGCACCTGTGACGTACCTGTGACGCACCTGTGACGTACCTGTGACGCACCTGTGACGCACCTGTGACGCACCTGTGACGTACCTGTGACGTACCTGTGACGCACCTGTGATGTACCTGTGACGCACCTGTGACGCACCTGTGACGCACCTGTGACGTACCTGTGACGTACCTGTGATGTACCTGTGACGTACCTGTGATGCACCTGTGACGTACCTGTGACGCACCTGTGACGTACCTGTGATGTACCTGTGATGTACCTGTAACGCACCTGTGACGTACCTGTGACGTACCTGTGACGTACCTGTGACGCAACTGTGACGTACCTGTGACGCACCTGTGACGTACCTGTGACGTACCTGTGACGCACCTGTGACGCACCTGTGACGCACCTGTGACACGACACAGACGACTTGGCTTCAGAGAATAAATAGACCTTGATCAGTTGATTATTTGAGTCAAGTCTGGTGTCAGAACCACCGCTGCCTCATCAGTCCCTCTGAGTGCGTACACCGATACCCCACCACAGTACGTATTCATTATCATCACGATAAGAAGATGACCCACATGTCTGGTATGAAGATGACCCACATGTCTGGTATGAAGATGACCCACATGTCTGGTATGAAGATGACCCACATGTCTGGTATGAAGATGACCCACATGTCTGGTATGAAGATGACCCACATGTCTGGTATGAAGATGACCCACATGTCTGGTATGAAGATGACCCACATGTCCGGTTCATTTGAATGGTTTAATGTTCAGTCAGTGAAGACACATGTACGCACTGACACCAATACTTTACATGTAAAATCTACATTTTCTTTGACTTTTAACAGATATTTCATATAAAATTAGTAAATTTTTATCATTTTTAAAGGGTTTGAGGGGTAATATTGGGGGCTTTGGAACCAATCAGGCCTTTTACATGTAAAATGTGACTATGAAAGATTATGAAAACACTTACTTTCATACGTACAGGTACCACTGTATTAACATTTGAGGGTACATCGGTGTTTATTGTACTGTAGGGTACAGATTCGTACCCCCACTATACCTTTATTTGTGAGTGTGTCACACACTGAATGTGTTAAAAAAAAAAATCAACAGGCTAAAAAACCCATCATCCACCTATAAAAGCAGAGATGACAAACAGCTGCTGCCGTTTCTAATGAGGATGTTTGTCTTTATTACTGTGGCTGTTAACCTTCAGCTGCCCACAGAGCATCCACATACCCAGGCTGTAAACACACTGAGCTGTGCCTCCTGAATAAAGTGGTGTGGGGACACATTTTAAAACCTTGTTAAACGCTACTCGTCTGTGGTTAAAGCCTCCGTCTGCTGTTCGCTCTGTCCACATTTATTCCTCACTTTGATTTTCTCCAACCTGTTGCTACGGCAGAAACATGTTTATTTCCCCCCCCCTCACCCAAACCTGGTGTTTTTTTGCAATAATGACCTTATCAAACTCATATGAGATCAGTTAAGAGTAATTCACTCACTGCTAATCAGCAGAACCAGCTGCGGTGCCGTTCACTGAACACACTGGCTCCAGATTACACTGTTTTCAACCAGTTTCAGAGAAAAGTTTGACCCAACGACAGAGGTGGTAAAAATACTTACATAAAAGTACACCTACATGTTGGAAAAAGTAGAAGTACTGATTCACTCCTTTAGTGAAGTAAAAATAAAAAAGTCAAACTGCATTTTTTTTTGCCATGAATGAAAAAATACTTATTTAATATTTATCTATTTTTGATCAGGTCATAGTACTCAGTTTTGTGGATGTTGGTAGATACAGTAGGACATGTGGGAAAAATGGAGGTGGGTGAGTGGGGGGGGGGGCTCACAATTGAGATAAAAAGGTCATCATTTTGACATTAAAAAATGCATAATAATAATTGATTAAAAGTGAAAATTATGAACGTAAAAAGTATAAATTATGAGATAAAATCGCACAGTTGAGATAAAAAGTTGAACATTATGAGATAAAATGTCAAGATTATGAAATAAAAAATGTAAATTCTGAGATGAATAAAAAGTCAGAATTATGAGATAAAGTTAAAAGTTATGAGATAAAATGACAAATGATGAAATAAAAAGTTACAATTATGAAATAAAAAAAAAATCCAAATTATGAGACAGAGTAATCACGAGATAAAACTCTTAATTATTATATATAAAGTCACAGTTTCTCTCCTCCACTGATTTTCCCTCTGAAGTGACTTATTTTTTGTACTATCACATATGTGTAGTTTAAAATGTAACCAGTCTTTTCTGAGAAAGAGTATAAAGTACAGATATTTATATACATGTAAAGAGTATAAAGTACAGATATTTCTATAAATATAAAGAATATAAAGTACAGATATTTATATAAATATAAAGAGTATTAAGTACAGATATTTCTATAAATATAAAGAGTATAAAGTACATATATTTATATAAATATAAAGAGTATAAAGTACATATATTTATATAAATGTAAAGAGTATAAAGTACAGATATTTATATACATGTAAAGAGTATAAAGTACATATATTTATATAAATGTAAAGAGTATAAAGTACAGATATTTATGTAAATGTAAAGAGTATAAAGTACAGATTTTTATGAACAAAGTCCAAAGTTGGCAGAAAAATAAATACTCAAGTAAAGTACAGATACCTAAAAAAAATGTATTTAAGTACAGTGACAAAGTACTACTTAGTTACTTCCCACTTCTACCTAAAGAACTTTAACGTGAGGGAAAAAAACACAAAGACAAAGAACAGAAGGATTCGAGGAAAATGTTTGAACAGATGAAAGATAGAGGGAAAAAAAAGAAAAACTAATGGTCAAAGAAAGAGGAAGGGTCATAAAACCAGAGATGATATGTAGCGTCTTGTGTTTGTGTGGGAGAAAATTATGAGGGGGAAAGAGATAGTGATGAGGAGCTGATGTAAAAGTCAGGTTTCAGTAACTGGGAGGTGACTGATGGATCACAGATGTCTCCCCTCTGACCCCACCCTGCACCCAAGACACACAAAATGTCTTACATCTGGAAGAGACGCTTCAAAGACACGTCCGTCTGTCACAGCTACACCGACTCCACATGAGCCAAGGATGTCGCTCAATCCATCTGTGTATCATTCGTTCATTGGTTTTTCAAAATAAGACGATGAAACAACAACTCGTTTCTTCATTATTCGTTTCCAAAACTAAAATGAATAAACAGATAGTGAAGCGTTTTTTTTTTTTTTACAGTTTTTCCTTTTTGTGTTTAAATGACTGATGGAAAAAAAAAAAGGATAAATATGGCGGCATGGTGGCTGAGCAGCAGAAGACCCGGGTTTATTTCCTGGACCGTGCAGGCCTTTCTGTGTGGAGTTTACATGTTTCTGTCTGGATGGGTTTCCTCTGGGGGCTCCAGTTTCCCCCCCATCATTCATTCATTCATTCATTCATTCATTCAACTTTATTTATAAAGCGCTTTCAAACAACTACAGCTGCCACAAAGTACTGTACATATAGGGTCAATAAAAACCAATCGATAAAATCAAAACACTCAATAAATATAATAAACATAAAACAATAAAAACAATAAAAATAAAACAGTCCAGTCTGAAGCTGGGTTAAAAGCCAAGGAGTAAAAATGGGTTTTCAGACGGGTTTTAAAAATGTCTAGTCTGATGTGGAGTGGTAAGGTATGACCATCACCCAAAAACATGTTTGTTAGAGTTAAATCCTCCAGCAGGTGATTCTGAACATTAGCCTGGTTCTACAGCAGTAGATGGGTCCACAGGCGCCACCCATGGGTGCCCACTGCTCCTTACAGGTGCCCCAATGGAATCAAAGATGAGTTAAATGTCGAGTACACACTGTGTTGTACAGAGTAAATGACAAATAAAATACTTTCACCTTATTTTACCTATAACGACTGTTTTCTGTTTTATCCAATTTTGACCTGAAACAAGTTGAATAAAGTATAAATAAATGTTAAAAACTAAAATAAACATGTCCACTGGACTGAAGATCATTATGGTGTGATATGACACCAATATACTCAGTTGTCATATCTTCAGGTCTTAGGGTGACCCTCTTAGTTTCCCCAAATACAACGGACGTTTACATTTTTGTCACTGCGGATCACAGTCATTTCCGGTTTATTCAATTTAGATCAAAATTGGATAAAATGGAAAATGGCCGTTATCCTTTTTTTTTTTCCATCATTCATTTAAACACAAAAACAAAAACTTCAAAAACACATCGTCATTGTTTTTTTTTTATTTTGATTTTGGAAACAAATAATGAAGAAACAAGTTTTTGTTTCGTTGTTTTATTTTTGGTTTTATTTTGAAAAACAGATGAATGAATGAATCACAGATTTAAGAGGGTCACCATCTTTTCATAATTTTCCTCTTTAGAAGGAAGTCTGAAATAGTCGATTGCCGAGTGCAGAGTTAGTTCCTCTGGAAATTCACAAGTTTGTTGCATCCTTTTTTAAAAACATAGTCTAGTATTTCATTATAAATATAAATGATGCTGTGTGCACCAGCTAAACTTAACCTACTAACAGGTATTTGTTTTAAAAAAAAAAGAATACAACGAAGTAATGACTTTCCAGAGTGTGTTGGACATGGACTGTTTGGGTCTTCCTGCTCAGAGGAACTGTAACTGTGGACACACTATCTGAGGACATGAAGACCTGAGGACACTTGGGTTTGTCTTTAGGGACCCTCGACTTACGACCACTGAAGACAGTTCACTGAGTATATTTAAAACTAAATTAAAAACATTTTTATTTTCATCAGCCTTTGAAGGGAGATAAAGAATGGAGTCACAATTCTGTGACCACGTTCTTTACATTCTTTACATTCTTCACATTCTTTATATTCTTTATATTCGTCATAAAATCTTAATGTATTTATTATTTATTCTAATGAAATAGTATAATGAATGTACCATCAGTTTATCTTTTACAATTTTGTGCAATCAAATGTTAATGTATTTTTCTTTACTTCTTATATACTTATATATGGGCGACTGTGGTTCAGTTGGTAGAGTGGGTCGCCCAATGACTGAGAGGTTGGCGGTTCGCGTCCCAGCTCTGGCTGTCCACATGTCGAAGTGTCCTTGGGCAAGACACTGAACCCTGACTTAGGCCCCCAGTAGGACTGACCTTTGACCTTAGAAACCTACTGGTGTAGTATGAGTGTGTTTGTGTGTGAATGGGTGAATGTGAGGCTAATGTAAAGCGCTTTGAGCACCATGAAGGTGGAAAAGAACCATTTACCATTTATATAATTAATTAATTAATTTTTAATCAATGTGAAGCACTTTGGGCCACAGTGTTTGTATGAAAATAAAGATTATTATTATTATTATTATTATTATTATTATTATTATTATTATTATTATATATCTGCTGCAATTATAGGGTCCATTCATTAACACATGCCTATAATAATAATTATTATTATCATTATCATCATAATTTTTTTATTATCATTATCATCAGCATTATTATTATTATCATGATTATCATTATCATGATCATCATTATCATCATCATGATTATTATTATTTTCATTATCATCATCATGATTATTATTATTATTATTATTATTATTATTATTATTACCACATAAGTGTGATGTTGTTTAGAACTTTAGAAGAGTTAGTCTAAAAATAGACTTTCGACATATCCTAATCACTTCCATGTTAACACAGTTTGACTCAAAACGGTAAAATTGACATTTTTCAATGTTCATGTGAATGGTGTGATTTTAATGTCAACTATATGTATGAAGTCCCAATCATGTAAAAAATGATCTAAACTTATTTTTACTCTGGATAACGCCTTTAACTTTGACATTGGTTTGATTCACAAACATTTAAATGGACTCAGACTCACTGATACTTCATCAAATGTATTCGTCATATATGAATTATAGTCATGTATTAAAAATGATCGACAGAATAAGCAGCTATAACTTTCACCAGTGGAGTATTTGTTATCCATCAGTTGCTGGTCTGATGTTTCTCATGGTGTGTTGTTGTTCTTCTTCGTTGGTTTTCTCTGTAGATGACCAGGCCCATTAGAGCTGAGGAATGTTAATAAGGCTGAGTGTTTAGAAGACGACAGATGACCGGCTCCTTTTAGCATCACTTTGATGACAGACTGACATGGACACACACACAAATAAGTGCATGTAAAGTCACACATGTATGTTTAGCAGAGGTGGGAAATAACCAAGTACAAGTAGTTTATGACTGTAATGAGGACGGGGTGTTGGTTATACTGCTCTACAATTAAAGGTTGTTTTTAAACTATCTGCTTCACACATTAAATGTGTTAAATTTTACTTTAATAAAATGACAAACAAGTGACACAAGTGCTGGTTAGATCAAGTTTTTATCCATAAATAGTTTTGTTAACCCGCACCCTAAAGGGGAGAGAGGTATTATGTTTGAGTTTGTTTGTTTGTCTGTTTGTTTGTTTGTTTACCCAAAAACTACTGGACCAATTTCTATGATATTTTCAGGGCAGGTGTGAGGTGGTCTAGAATAGATCCCATTACATTTTGGTGATTGTAGGTCAAAGGTCAAGGTCACAGGCAATAAAAATGTGTTTTCTCAATGATAAGAGACAGGACATATCAGGTAAAATTTGTGCAAGGGGGCGGAGCTTTAACACAACATAAAAACTACTGAACCAATTTGTATGACATTTTCAGGACAGGTGTGAGGTGGTCTAGAATAGATCAGATTACATTATGTTGAATGCAAGCCAAGGGAAATGTATTTGTATAACACATTTCATGTACAGGACAACAACAACAGGTGCTTTACATAAAACATATAAGAAAAATAAAATGATTAAAATGCATTAAAAGACAATTAAGATAAGAGACATAAAAACATTTAAAAAAAATAATTAATATTTTCAGTAAAAGCTCCAGTGAACAGTAATGTCTTCAGGTCTGATTTAAATGAACTGTTAGTGGTTCTGATGTTGGGAACACACAGTAAACCTGTCCCTGATGACCTATGACCTCAGGGCTCTGGATGCTTCATATGGAACCAGCAGGTCTAGGATGGGTTTGGGTCCAAGGTCGTTTAGTTCTTTATAGACCAGGAGTAAGATTTTAAATTCTATTTTTAGGTTTTTCTGGCAACTTTTTATTTTTACTTCCGACATATTTATATAAATATCTGTACTTTATACTCTTTACATTTATATAAATATTTGTACTTTATACTCTTTACATTTATGTAAATATTTGTACTTTATACTCTTTACATTTATGTAAATATTTGTACTTTATACTCTTTACATTTATATAAATATCTGTACTTTATACTCTTTATATTTATATAAATATATGTACTTTATACTCTTTACATTTATATAAATATCTGTACTTTATACTCTTTATATTTATATAAATATATGTACTTTATACTCTTTATATTTATATAAATATTTGTACTTTATACTCTTTACATTTATATAAATATCTGTACTTTATACTCTTTATATTTATATAAATATTTGTACTTTATACTCTTTACATTTATGTAAATATTTGTACTTTATACTCTTTACATTTATGTAAATATATGTACTTTATACTCTTTACATTTATGTAAATATTTGTACTTTATACTCTTTACATTTATGTAAATATTTGTACTTTATACTCTTTACATTTATGTAAATATTTGTACTTTATACTCTTTACATTTATGTAAATATTTGTACTTTATACTCTTTACATTTATGTAAATATATGTACTTTATACTCTTTACATTTATGTAAATATTTGTACTTTATACTCTTTACATTTATATAAATATCTGTACTTTATACTCTTTACATTTATATAAATATCTGTACTTTATACTCTTTACATTTATATAAATATCTGTACTTTATACTCTTTACGTTCTCAGAAAAGACAAATGTGACGGTATGGAAAAATAAGCCGAAAATAAAAAATAGTGACTGACTGTATAATCATTTTGATTTGTTATCTCACGATTTAGATTTGTTTTAATCTCACATTTATGCTCTTTTTTAAATCTATTTGTAACTTTTGAATGTTTCCTAAATGTCCTGTCCATACCCACTAAACTGAGTACAATGACCCAATAAAACACATCATCTACACAGTAATTCACTTTTAAATGCTTTATTATATATATATATATATATATATATATATATATATATATATATATATATATATATATATATATATATATATATATATATATATATAAAACATTTTTCAGTTTTTTCCTGCTTAAATAAGTATTATTTCCTCCATAGCAAAAAAAGTTGTTGTACTTTTTACTTTATTATAATTTCACCTTTATTTTTACCTCAGTAAAGGAGTTGAATCAGTACTTCTACTTTTACCAGAGTATTTTTCCACATAGGTAGCTGTATTTCTACTTAAGTACATAATGTGAATACTTTGACCACCTCTGTATCATTGTCTTGTAATGTTTTTTGAAGCAATAGTCACTTTCCTAATAAAAGGTAATTATATAAAATAATGAGGCTTCAGTTAAGGTTTGGGTTCAGGTTAAATGACTGGTAATAATAATAAAGCCTATTCTGCACAATTAAACCTTCTGATTGGGTATCGCTTAATTACACAAGTGCCATTAAGTTTAGAGTAAATAGTTTTGGACCGTATTAAATGTTAGCTTCTAATCTGCCAGCCCTCAAACCCTGTAATAATATTTAAATTATACTTGTTGCCCAAATGTCTGTGGTTGTTGGCACGATTTATGACCAACCAGCACTGAATGTTTTTTTTTTTTTTTTTTTCTTCAGAGCTGGAAAGTAACTAAGTACAAATATTTCATTACTGTACTTAAGTAGATTTTTTATGTATCTGTACTTTACTTGAGTATTTATTTTTCTGGCAACTTTTTACTTTTACTCCCTACATTTGTTCATAAATATCTGTACTTTATACTCTTTACATTTATATAAATATATGTACTTTATACTCTTTACATTTATATAAATATATGTACTTTATACTCTTTATATTTATATAAATATCTGTACTTTATACTCTTTATATTTATATAAATATCTGTACTTTATACTCTTTATATTTATATAAATATCTGTACTTTATACTCTTTATATTTATATAAATATCTGTACTTTATACTCTTTATATTTATATAAATATCTGTACTTTATACTCTTTATATTTATATAAATATCTGTACTTTATACTCTTGTGAACAAATGCTTTATGATGAATTGTGTATAAACAATACATTAATAAACAACAAAGGTATTATAAAGTCTTACCTTTACTTTTACTTCAGTAAAGGAGTTGAATCAGTACTTGTACTTTTACCAAAGTATTTTTTCCACACATGTAGCCGTACTTCTATACTTAAGTACAGGATGTGAGTCTGGTTTTCTTTTGTCTTTTTTAGGGTTTTAATCGGTTCTCCGCTGTCGGGACAGCCAGCTAAACGGACAGGAGACGTCTACAAATGTCCAGTGGGAAAAGAAAACAACAAATGTATAAAGCTGGAGTTACCAAGTAAGGACATCATGTGTCTGTTTGTACGTCTTTACGTCTATTCTACATTATCTCTGTGTTTACATTTCTATATCTGACCGTCTCTAACTTGGAGGAAATGAGACCCACTACAACAGGAAGCCGGTAAATAAACCAGGATTTTATAATTATATTTCAATTTAACAGATAAACACGTCTTTGCTCCCAGTCAGTCGTCCAAACCTCCAACGCTTCTGTTAATGTTGTTGGTCTGCGTGTCGAAACCCAAAATCCTGAGTTTGTGTTCAGATTAGAGACGTACGGTTAATACGTGTCAACACAGATGTTCACACTCAGCAGTATCTACTCACACACCCACCGCTGGCAGGAACTTAATGATCATTTAGTGGAAAGAGCTGAAAATGGTTCTTCTTTACACGACCTGGGCTGTTATCTGGAAGCTCACATCACACAAACTCATGTTTAGTCTGGAAAATATCCACTGGGAATTGATTGTGAGTGACAGCTGGAGCCAGAGCAGTCAGCACAGGGTGGGGGGTAGGGGGGGGTATGTAGATAAAACCCACACTGCTGTATTATAAAGTCAAAGGACTGGACACTCACTGTGGGTATTACTCAGCTGCTGCACCACCTGGTTATGAAATAAACACCCAATTGTCTACACTGTAAACCTGAATAAAAAAGCAGAACTAAAAAAAATATATATTAAAGCCTCAATTATTTTAAGTTGATGAAACTTAAAAATTAATATAAATAAATAAAATAAATAATAATAATAATAATAATAATAATAATAATAATAATAATAATAATAATAATAATAATAATAATAATAATAATAATAATAATAATAATAATAAACTGTGTTTCTATAGCACCTTTGATTTGATTTTTGATTTGAATGATTTATTTGGAACATGTGCAAAGTGCAACAATAATCAATACAGCAATAATAATAATAATAACAATGACATGTCCGAAAAGGAGTAGGATGAAGCATAAACCTATTTAATTCTACCCCTTTTTCACTTCCCCAATAACCTGAATTCATCTTATAGTAATATAGTGCATAGTACAAAAATGATGATAAATAAAATAATAACAATAATAATACCAATAATCAATAACTGAAGTACTAAACATAGACATATATACAAAAAAAACAACTAAAAACAAATGAGCAGATAGGAAAGTAGGTAACAAATAGAGTTTTTTTTTGTTGTTTATTGTTTTCTTTTTTCCTCCCTTCCTTCTTCTTCTTTTCCCTTTTTTTTTCTTTCCTTTTTCTAAGTTCATACAGTAGGTGTAGCCCAAAGTGCTTCACAGTGATTGACAGTTAAAATACAATTTTATAGGATTTAATATGATTACACACAGAATTATAAAAGTACAAGAATTAAAATAAAGTAAAAAAAAAATACAATAAAAAATCAATTATATACACATTTTAAGATTTACAAAGTGCAAGATATAAAATGAGATTTGCACGGGTTTGCATCAGACAGTGGTGAATCAAAAATCAAAATGGCAAAAGTAAATGATCATACAATGTCAGTAAAATAGAATAAGATGGAAAACAATAAACAGTATAAAAACAGTTCACATTTCTGGTTTCTGAATTGTGAGCTTTTTATCTGCTTTCAAAGGCTGCTGGAAATAAAAATGTTTTTAATCTGGTTTTAAATATATTCAGTGTATTATATTCTCTAATGTCTTTTGGAATTGTATTCCATAACTTTGGTGCAGAGGTAGTGAAGGCTCCATCCTCCATTTTCTTTGTAATATTTCTGGGATTTGCTAATATAAGTTTCCGGAACATAAAATGTAGATGCTTATTAAAGTTGTCATCCCATGGTTATTTCATTAATATTACTGTGTTCTTCATTGTTATTGAATACATCGTGTGTTGGTTCTATTTTAAAAAACTTCTGAATTATTTTGTTTCCAGCTGGGTTTTTTTTCACGGTAGAAAAATGACTTGAGGTCGAACAACAGAGTTTACTTCTACTTCCTCATACATGTCCATGACGTGGTCTCTGATTGGCTCAAAATGCGTGAAGGAACACTCGCCCCTCCCCACTCACTGTGTATGTAGCTAAGTATCATCCAGCTAGGTTTCATGCCGTCGCTTGTTCTGAAAACATGAAGGGAAAAAAACTGTCTTTATTTCCACAGAGACACATGAACCAGTTTGATCCAACAGTTACTGTGGCGCCGTCTTCTCTTGTAGATGCTAATGCTAATGCTACTTCAGATTCGCTGCAATGGGGAATGGGTTTAACCCCATGTGGGTGACGCTAAAGTCCCTCTGATGTCAGATGGACCCACTTTTTCTGGGTCCCTGGTTCCTCTTGTTTAGTGTGAATGCAGTATGCAGCCAGTGGAGGTGATGAACCACTGTCAAAGGAGCATGTGTTGGTAAGTCTGGGTGAGCCATCACCATGGTAACGCTGGGTGAGCCATCACCATGGTAACGCTGGGTGAGCCATCACCATGGTAACGCTGGGTGAGCCATCACCATGGTAACGCTGGGTGAGCCATCACCATGGTAACGCTGGGTGAGTCGTCAGATTCCAAAAGGAGAAAAGTGGAAAAGTGGTTTTCAGTGGAATGACACCTTTAAAGTATACTTAAATTAAAACATTACTTATTAACTTAGTATTCTAAGGTTCTGTCAGTCCTGCTGTCAGACTAAGTCTGGGTTCAGTGTCTTTGTCCAACGACACTTGGACATGTGGACATATGGACAGACAGAACCAGGACATGAACCTCTGACCTTTCAGTCATTGGACGACCTGCTCTACCACCTGAACCACAGCCGCCCCTGAATAAAATGACTGTGTTTTGTAATTCTAATTTTTTTGGTGTAATATATATTTGTGGTTATTTGAATTTATTTATTTATTTTATTTTATTTTATTATTTTTTTTAATAGAATGTCCTTTGCAATGGGCAGCATTTTTAAAGCAAAATGGTGGAAGTGGTGTCCCCGACAGAGGACGGAAATGCATTGCTGGGACAAATCTAGGAAAATAGATGATTTTCAGTGAAAAACAGCACATGCAGAGGGTAATATGATAATAAATGGTGATAAATAAGTGAAGAAAAGTTGAATATACACATATAATAAACTATATTTGGCAAAAGTAACACTGGTCCTTCATGGGTTAAATGTTTTTAAAGAACCTCTTTTGTTCATATTTAATTCATATTTTAACTACGAACAGCCCGGTCAGTGACGAGCATCATCTTTTTGTCATTAACCTGTAGCTTTTGCTCAGGGCTTTAAGTATTATGGTCTGTGAAAGTATGTTATAAAACACGCCCAATGACACACTCCTGCCTTTTATTTGCTTTTCTCTTCCAGCAGTGTACAAAAATGCCAAACCACAACGAGTGAAGTGAAATGTGTGGTAAATGTGTTGTAATTGTAAATCGCGGTTCCTTCCGAACAATTAAACCAAATGAGAGTTATGCAAAAAGAGCGTAAACAGAATTCAATGTAGTGTTTATATTCTGCTGGGGAAAAATTGAATCCAGATGAGAAAAAAAAAAAAAAAAAAAACTTAATAGATTTGAATTTGCAAACTCAGCCTTCACTTCTGTGAGACACAAACTGCAGTGGGTGCGTGTCCACATGTTTTCAGAAACATTAAAACTGTGATATTTAGTTTTTTTTTTTTAATGGAATTCTGCATTTTCAAACATTTCCCTGTAGGCTTTATATTCCACTGGACCCCTGACCTTTAACCCTTCTGTTTGGAGTGTTCACATGATGGGGTAGTGTTGTCCCAATTCTCAATTAGATGAAGGGGAGGGGCTAAGGCACAGGTGTCAAACATAAGGCCTGGGGGACCAAATCCGACCCACCAAAGGGTCCAGTTTGGCCCTTGAGATTAATTGGTGAAATGTGAAAATAGACATAAAGATATTCATAATCACTTTACTTGAGGTTCCACATTCAAACTAATTCAATCTGAAATGGGTCAGACCCATAAAATACACTCATAATAATCTATAAATACTCTCAACTAAAACGTTTTGTGTTTGTAAGTGTAAATATTTTCACATATTTACACTAAAACAAAGTATAATTTCACAAAATATTTGAATAATCTTGAACAAATATGAAGAATCTGAAGTGTTTCAAAATCTGTTCAGAACTTTTTGTCTAATCCTGTTGACAGACGGACAAACGGACAGACGGACAGACGGACAAACGGACCCGGATACCGCCTTCGCCAAGGAGGTGTTACATTTGGGTCCGTTTGTCTTTTTGTCTGTCAGCAGGATTGCACAAAAGGTTCTGAACAGATTTTAATGAAACTTTCAGGAATGATAGATAATGGGTCAAGGAAGAACCCATTAAATTTTGAGCAATGAAGGTCAAAGGTCAAGGTCACACTAAAGGTCAACAGCTAAAACCCATCAGTGGTAATATCTCAGGATTCAGACAAGATAGAATCTGTTTTTGGTTTTTTTTCATTCACATGGTTTCACCTTCAGACATCAGATGGTCAACACCTGTGGCTCCATCACATCATGTTTTAACGTCACATGTCGTCATATTAAGCCTTGGCGGAGGACTGCTATCTCTGACTGACTTGTTAACTTTTGTTTTGTATTTGTTTTGAATAATTCAGGCTTTTTCCACATTTCAGCACAGATTGGTCCATAATGAAACCCAGAACCAAAACCCCTCAAGCTGTGTCTTTAATTAGGACAGATTTACACACACACACACACACACACACACACACACACACACACACACACTTTGTGCAATCACAAACCAAACATCATAAATCTATCATTTATTTGGGTTCTTTCGCTTCTCCAGTATTTTAAAACTGTAACACAATCTATTGAAATTCTCATTAAAATAAAAAACAAAGCCAGTGTTAAAGTCACTTAGAAAAGGTTTGAAACATCTTCTATTCCAGGGTTTATTCAAGTCATTAAGAAGCATTAAACTTTTTTTCAACAGATCTTGTGAAAAATTAAAGCCTTAAATGACATTAAAAAGCATTACATTTGATCACCAGAGGCAATAAAAAAAACTAAATACACTCATTGAGTATTGATGATTTATTACCTCTGCCAAAGAACGGCAGGGTTTATGTTTCCACCAGAGGTTTTTGTGTTTGACTCTGAGCAAGATAATTCAAAAAGTTATGGATGGATTTGGAAGAAATCCTCAGGAAATGTTAATACTGGCACAAGGAACAAATGAGTAAATGTGGGTGGTGATGGTGTGTGTGTGTGTGTGGTATCTGTCTGTCCGTCTGTGTACAACATAACTCGACTAATAAGTAACTAATGGATGGATTTTGATGAAATTTTCAGGGTGTGGTGGTAATGGTGACAACAAATGATTAGATTTTAGTGGGGTTAGGGGGGTCTGCCATGGTGGAGGTCTGTGCTCTGAGTGATTTTCTAGTTAATTAAGTATTATTTATGTCTGATACACAAAGTCACAACACTGGATGATTGTTCCTGCTGTGGAGGAAGAGCAGAAGAAATATTAGAAAAAATAAGGAAGAAAGAAATACAGACAAAAATGAATCCAGAAATTAAAAAAGAGTCTTTAAAATCAATGAATCTTTTTTTGTTATTAAAAAAAGAAATGATCAAATGAAGGGCTAAAAAAAATTTGTAAAATAATACAAAATAAATTATAAAATGAGGGGGGGGGAGCATGGTGCATGATAGTTGGTCCTGACTGGCCTGGCAAAATAAAAGTCAATCAGCCTGTTTACAAAATGAGTTTTTATTCCTGTTTAATTCCAAATAAAAGTGAATTCCACTTTAAGATGACCATGTAAACACCTAACCTAACCTGAGTGTCACCAGATGGTATCTGACAATACCATCTGGGAACCTTCCACAACCGACACGTTTTCAAAGGAGGGGCCTTGTCTAAAATCCTTATGTGTGATTACATGAAAAATCTAGACAGACGCGCCGCTTCAGCCACTCATGTTGAAGTCAAGCCGCTTAAAAATAGTTTCCATCAGGTATAAACACATCAACAGAAGGGGTTTAAACTTACCATCTATACGTGACGTTTATTTATAACCTTATCTACTGCGATTTCCAACGAGTTCTTCTGGTGAACATCGTAGAAAAGCATGGTTCTCCATTTATCCTTCAGTCATGACTCAGGGCAGCAGAACACTCACTGTGGATGTGGTTGTCATTTGTTCCTCCCAGTTCCATTACTGTCAGCCCCAGTTTACCATCAGCCTCTTTGACTTGGTCCTCTACCAACACAACCAGGGGGGTACCACAATAACCATGGGCTTCTGCACTGGTACTATTTCTTTATTCACCAGTCGAACCATCTGATAGATCAAACTGTTGACAAACCCAGTCAGAAGAAGAGTGAAAACATCATTTCTATTAACAAACGCTTCCAAAGTTGTCCTGTTGTTCATCTTTTAAGGAATGAACATGTGGTAGAGTCGACAAAACACTGGAAATATTCCAGTCTATATGGACCCTGGGATACCGAACACACGCCGTTGTTGTGTATCTGAAAAGACGACACTTCTGCTTTACATCACACCAGCCACAACACCGCTGGGTCGTCCCACCCTATGACACTGATTGGCTGCTTTGTTTTGAAGTAAAATTGATGGTCATGCTACTCAGATGGTCGTGTGAGCGTAGCATAACGCAGCCAGATGATGTAAATCAGGTTAGTAAACACACACACTGAATTAAACTTAATCCTGAATAAAGTCACTGGTTTATTCATATGTTAAATAGGAGTAATATAATTACTGTCCCATGTAAACAGTTAATTCCGCTTTAACGTTATTCCTGTCATTCTGCGCATATTTTGTGACATTATACTTTGTTTTAGTGTAAATATATGAGAAAATATTAACAATTACTTAAAGGTGTCATTCCGCTGAAAACCACTTTTCCACTTTTCTCCTTTTGGAATCTGACGACTCACCTAGCGTTACCATGGTGATGGCTCACCCAGACTCACCAACACATGCTCCTTTGACAGTGGTTCATCACCTCCACTGGCTGCATACTGCATTCACACTAAACAACAACAGGAACCAGGGACCCAGAAAAAAACGGTCCATCTGACGACAGAGGGACTTTAGCGTCACCCAGATGGTGTTAAGCCCGTCCTCGGCAACAAATCTGAAGTAGCATTAGCATTAGCATCTACAAGAGAAGCTGCTGCACAAACTGGAAAAACTGTTGGATCAAACTGGTTCATGTGTCTCTGTGGAAATAAAGACTGTTTTTTACCTGCATGTTTTCAAAACAAGCTACTTCACAAAACCTAGCTGAATGATACTTAGCTACATACACAGTGAGAGGGGAAGGGGGAGTGGTCCTGCATCCATTCTGAGCCAATCAGAGACGCCTCATTACGGCGTCATGGACATGTATGAGGAAGTATCATAAACTCTGTTGTTCGACCTCAAGTCATTTTTCTATTGTGAAAAAACAACAGGAAACAAAACAATCCAGAGGTTTTTTTTTTAAATCAAACCAACACACGATGTATTCAATAACAATGAAGAACACAATAATATTAATGAAATAACCATAGAATGACAACTTTAATGAGACATTTTTGGAGTGTTGAGTATTTATAGATTATTATGATAATATTTTACTGGTCTGACCCACTTCAGATTGAATTGGTCTGAATGTGGAACCTGTGCTATAAAGACTGGGACAATATAAACACTTTCATAGTGTTAAGATGAACACTCTCAGAGTTGATTTTAACTCTGTAGACTTTGCCACAAAAACATCAAAGTCCTTCTTGTGGATGTGAGCCTAAGTATCTAGAACAATAACACATTTTTGTGTTAATTCATACATGCTGGTTTCTGTTTCATGTTAAAAAAAAGATCAGTTACACATTTATCCAGATCTTTCTTTGTTTCTTAGAGGCCTTTTCAGATTTGTTGTGATAATTGTCTGCTGTCACAGTTCTTTGTGGACAATACTATTATTCTGTTTTACTCCATAAATCAGTTTCAGTCTTCTGTGAACTCAGAGCTATTTAATCAGATTAATGAGTCCATCAAACATTTATTATAAAGCAGCTCAGTTTGGGTTTAGTCTTACATCAAATATAACATTTTAATTAAATTTATAGATTGGATCATTTCCAGGCCTTTTAATTCTGAAGCTGGTGACTTTTTTTTTTTTCATCTCAATTACATAAGATAAAACAATTTTTTTCCCCCATTTTTCCTAAATTTCCTCCCCAAAAACTGAACACTGTGACCTGATCATTTATCCACACAGTAACCCACTTTTTGGATACTTTTGACATTTTTGAGATTTTTTCTGGTTAAATAAGTATTATTTCATCCATGACAAAAAAATGGAAATGCTGTTTGACTTTTTTATTTAATTGAGAATTTGCACTTTTTTACTTGGAAGAACAAAATATGTAGTTTCAGGGGGAAAATAAGTGGCTTTCTATATTACAATTATGACCTCTAGTTCATGATTTTGACTTTTTATCTCAGAATTTTGACTCTTTTTCTCATAATTCTGCATTTATTATTTTATATTAATGAGTTTTCATCCACTATTTTAGAATTTTTATCACTTAATTTTGAATTTTTCTCTCACAATTTGGGTTATTTTTCTCATAATTGTCTGTTGTTGTTTTTTAAATCTCATGACAACTTTTTATCTAAGTTGTGATTTTGTTTTTTTTTCCCATTTTTCCTACATTTCCTGCCATACCCACTAAACTGAGTAAGTGTGACCTGATCAAACGCATTTTCTACACAGTAATTCACTTTTAAAAGCTTTATTTTTGGATACTTTTGAAACTTTTGAGATTTTTCCTGGTTAAATAAGTATGATTTCATCCATGTCAAAAAAAACTTTTTAACTTTATTACAATTGAGAAGTTGTATTTTTCACACAAGTAGCTGTATTTCTACTTAAACCACCAACAACGGGTACCATAATAGTCAAACTGAGCATGTTATCTGTTCATAGAGGTTTTTCCAGACATTTATTATCACATTATCAAGTTCTTATGTCCAACCAACAGCACATTATGTATTTATTTGCTTTTATTTAACCTTTATTCAACAAGAAGAAAAGATCCCATTGAGATTAACAACCTCTTATCCGAGGGAGTCGTGGCCAAAAGGCAGCAGGAAATACAACACACAAATTACAACATTCAATAATTTATAACATTCCATTTCCTTTGTTTTGGCATTACTTTTGTAATGTATTACTCCCAGTACTGCTTACAACTAATGTTTTTTGTTGCATGCCTTCTCCAAAGACAGAACATGCCAAAGTAATAAGTCGTTACTAATCATAGTCAGAGGTGGTGGAACATCCACATGGCCTCATGGGAACAGTTAAAGAGCTCAGCTTCAAATTCAAACAGCATGTGTGAGTCGCACCAGCACTAAGTCTGTAACATTTTTAAGAACACGTGGGTTCCTCTGAAAGAACTAAGTCATATCCAAAACATTGTCAAGTTGAAGAACAGTTTGTCATCCTGAGTTAATTTTAGCCATGTGTTGCGATTTCCTTATTTGTAATTTCCCCCCCCCCCCCTCATCATTTCATTACAACCCACATGGAAATACCCTATATGAAAATATAGGTTTTAATATATAGAATAGAATAGAATCAAAGTACTTTATTGATCCCACAATTGGGAAATGACTTTATAACAGCTACAACATTCAATATCAGAATCAAATTATTGTTCGACTCTCAGACAGTTGGTAGCGCTACATATTCTTTCACATTAGCATTCTTCCGGTTGGGACCATAGAAGAACAATAACTGAACAAAATGTCAGATTTGAAGAGAATAGAGTAAAATGCACTAAAAAATAGAGTAAAATGTACTAAAAATACACTAAAATGCAATAATAAATGAAAGAAAAATGCATTAAGAATAGATGGATTGGATTTATATTTTGTGAAATGTCACCTTTGATCTCCAGAGATCTCAAAAACTATTGGTTGTAGGTGTTAACACCAATTATGAGAATTACAGAAATCTTCATTCTACATCATTTGGTACCAATCTAAAAGTTCTGTAACCCTCCGTTCTTGAGCTATAACCGATAATGGGATTTTAAACTTTTAGTTAATTGTGACCTTGACCTTTGACCTTTACAGAAATGGATCATTGCATCTAATGTACATAAGATATATGTATATGTCCATGTAATTTCATGGAGATATCACAACTATTCATTGAGTTATAGTATCGTATGTCTCTGCACACACACACACACACACACACACACACACACACACACAGACAGACAGACAGATAAAGTGATTACAATAATCTCTCTCAACCAATGTTGGGTGAGATTAACAAAACAAAGTGAGGTACAAAGTAAGTAAGGTGCAATAGAATATTCTAGTGTAAATACAGATAACTGTAGAGTGCAAAGTAAAGTAAGGTTCAAGGTTACTTTATTTGTACCCGTGAGTAGATTTGTTTTTCAGTCAGGGTGAACATTTGATACTTATATACAAGACATATAATCAAGGTACAGTAGTCAAGTATTTGAAAAGTACAAAAAAACAGAACAAAGTGCTCGGTGTTCTACCACTCATCAATATAGCAGCAATGTTTGATAAAAGAATATAATAATTAAGATCAAATTAATAAAAGACAAATATAATAAAAACAATAAAAACCCAGAAAAGATAAAAGTCAAGAGTAAAAATAAATAAATAAAATGTAAGAGTTTAGAGTACCAATAATAATGATAATAAAAAACAGAGCCAGGCCATGAAATAAATAACTAAAATAATTGAATAAAGTGCAAAAGTGCAATGTCACTGTTTCTTGTGGAGCTCAGTGATGGCATCAGGAACAAAGGTTGTTTTGTATCGCTGTGTCCTGCACCGTTGGTCTAAGAACCTCTGTCTAGATGAAAGAAGTACAGTATTATTTACAGAAAGTGCATAGTGTAAACAGTAGGGGTGTGACGAGACACTTAGCTCACGAGACGAGACGAGACGAGACACGAGATTGGGTTCACAAGATCGAGACGAGATTTGAAGAAAACTAAATAACAAATTATATGAATGGACAACAGACTTTTATTTATTGCATTCCATTGTGCATCAATTACAGAGTTATACAATCCATTGCACATGGATTATATAACTCTGTAAACATTAACTTTTAATGAACTTCTTCCTCTACAAATTAAAACTCAAAATGTTATTAAACGTAAAATAAAATAAATAAAATTAGATATTTTTCCTTTTTTCAAGTGCAGACAATATGAGCCCTCTCAGACCCTCAGGTCACCAGATAATAAGCTTTTAATTGTCTTCATTCACTTTTTATTTCCCCAAACTATGGAACAATCGACCTGAGGATCTGAGGTCTACTGCAAGTGTTCATATTTTTAAGGATAAACCGAAAACCTACCTTTTTAACTTAGCTTTTAGTTAAATTTGACTCTTGACATTATTTAATTCTGCTATTTTATGTATTTAATTTTATTTTATTACTAGTTATGTATTTATTCTATTCTTTTTAACTCTGTAAATCTTTGAACTTGTCCTACAATTGGGAGATAATGGGGGGGGGGTCTGATGTAAGGCATGTATGAAAAGTGATATATAAATAAAGTTTGATTGATTGAATGAATATGTGCAAAACAAAACATTCTTCTGTCAATACAGACTGAAAATAGTCCAACAGAGTCTGACCAAGTCTGTCACTTAATCCTCTATAAAAAAAAATTAACTAAAATAAAATGTTATGAAGGTTAAAAAAAATAAAAAAATAAAGCTCCAGGCTTTACAGAACCCTCCGCCCGGACTTCGCCGTTTCCTGGACTCGCTGCACCTTCTCTCCCGGTATGTCAACCGTATCGCCAGGACAGTGACACGGTTAACAGGTGCCAGTGGTCATCTGTGTTGTCGGTAAAACCCACGCGGGTCAGAGGGTCTCCCAGAAACACCACAGTGGCCTGCGCGCGCTTTCCGACATCCGCTTTCCAGACTTTCGGCTCCTTGCTGGATTACAAATCTCGCGAGACAATCTGACGAGAAATCTCATCAAATTACATCCCGCGCGATCTTGTCACACAAGATCTCGTCACAGCCCGAGTAAACAGAAAATAACATTTGTGGTTATGAATAGGGTTACCAACCGTTCCGAATTGTCCGGGACATCCCGAATTTGAGGTGTATTTTATTTACCCCGTGAAGAACAACTCCTGTCAGTCTAGACCGCTTTTTTTAAACGTAATTTTTATGAAGCATATCGTCCAATGATGTATTGGTGATTTATGACACATTCTGAACAGTGGTTTTTGATAGGCTACTCTGCACCAAAACTCATATTTGATTAAAATGTTTACAAGTATTTTGTCCAATGATAGGAGCGTGGTATTTGATGACACATTCTCATCAGGGAGCTGTGATAAGGTACACCAACTTACGTGTAGCTGTTGCTATGGGAGACGGTAGTAGTCAAGTTTACTCAGGTCAGTTAAGAAATGGACGAACTGGCACCGGCTAAAAAAAAGAGGCTTTGCAGCTACAACAAAGCATGGGAGGTAAAAAGATATTAGGCTAAAGCCACAACCGACCCTAGGAGAACGTTTTGTACTTTGCGCCGCTGTGAAATTTCGATTGGCCACGGAGGCGAGCACGACGAAGAGGCAGAGTGCCATAAAAAGGCAGTGCTAGCCAAAGGAGCTAGCAAGATTTCCACATTCTTCGCCACAACGACAGGTGAGTTAGACAAAATAGCGCGGACTGCAGCGTGAAATTGAACGCTGCTTTATTTCAGAGTAGTTTTAACTCTTAACTTAAATACAATAGTGTTTTGCTTATGCATAATTAATTTCACAAAATTGTCCTGAAATTAGTAGGATTGTGGTCTGGATAAGAAAACATCATGATTTCTGGCATGGGTAGGTTCAATGCATTAAAATGTAGGAAATTGCATCTAAGGAACACAATTTTTTTCTGGGGGAGGACCCCCAAGACCCCCCGTCCAAAAAATGTCCCTCTTTCCAGCTTCAGGGATGGCAACCTTAGTTATGAATGATGAGTTATGTTATGATTCACCAGGAAATGACACGAGCATGTACATTTAGCTAATGTACAAGAGTGTTAGCTAACATAACAGACTGGAGTCTTTTGTGTTTCCTTATAAATTCCCACAAAGGAACACTTTGATCCAATAATGAAACGTCCTCCATTTAACGTGTTGATGATCATTGTATCTGAACTCAGAAGGATGGAAGGAGGGTGAGCAGATATGTGTTCCTTTGGGAAAATGAACCAGAGGAATGGCTCCAGCTGTTCTTCCTCTGTGTCTGACTGTTTATTCATCCTTTTTTTTTCTTTTTCTTTTTTTTTCCGTAGGAAACACAACAATTCCCAACTTAAATGAAGTCAAAGAGAACATGACCATGGGAACCACATTAGTGACCAATCCCAGTGGAGGATTTCTGGTAAGCAGGAATTTGCTCTTTATAATGTTCAGTGTGGAAACACTCCATAAACAAAAGGAGAAAAAAACTGAACATATTTTTAGACAGAATCAACGTATATATTCACTCGACCTTTGAAACAGTGAGACTGACTCGACCTGTTTCCCACTGAGGTTTGATGTTTGAATGGAACTGGACTCTGTCAATCAAATATAGACACACACACACACACACACACACACACTGGTTTCCATGTCTCATGAGGACTAAGTTTGTAATCTACTACTACTCCTACTATTACTACTAGTACTACTACTACTACTACTACTAGTACTCCTACTACTACTACTAGTACTACTACTACTACTACTACTAGTACTCCTACTACTACTACTACTAGTACTAGTACTACTATTACTATTACTACTAGTACTACTACTAGTACTACTACTACTACTACTCATACTACTACTACTAGTACTACTACTACTAGTACTACTACTACTACTACTATTACTACTAGTACTATTACTACTAGTACTACTACTATTACTATTACTACTACTACTAGTACTACTACTATTACTATTACTACTAGTACTAGTACTACTATTACTATTACTACTAGTACTAGTACTAATACTAATAATAATAATAATAATTATTATTATTATTATTATTATATCAGATTTGACTTGTAACTGTATTTTGGAAACTGTCCTAACTTTTCCAGTCATGGGGTTTCTACATAGTTCTTCCTCAAACTTCTTCCAAGAAATGATGAAAAAGTGAGTGTGACTGTGCACAGCTGTGAAACTAGAGTGAATGTGTGAATGTAACACTAACACAATATAGTCTTCAACACTACACCAGTGTTTATACACCATAATTCATCACATTACAATTAAAATAACTCATTTGACAGCTGACCCCAAGTCATGTCAGAACTAATGAATGAAAAACAAAACACTCTCTTAACAAATCAATACAATTAGTGACTTTGTCTGTGGTCCATGTTTCAGTAAAAATGTAAGGAAATGAGTTTAAGGATGGAGAGAAGTTATTATTACATTGTCCGGTTATTGCTGGTAATTATAAAGTCCTGCTTCCTCACAGGCCGAGTGCCTCTGGAGAATGGATCTGCAGTGGCTTTTTAATAGACCCTGAATAATCCACAGTTTGAGGAGTTCTTTCCTCTTGGTTTGTGTGTTCAGTAGCTCTGGATCTCGTCTCAGCCATGATGTCATACTGGTGGAAAGATCACCAGTCCCAGTCTGGGTGTCTTTTATAACTTTCTCAACCAACTGTTTATTTAAGAGGCGTGAAATTAACAAATTAATTATGATTAATTAATTACCGTCATAATTAGTGTTTTTTTTATATGTATATTTAATTGCATTAATCTCATTTTAATCTCTAACTTTACTGTTTGTTTTTCTTTATTTTTAGGAGAAAAGTAAGCGTATTCACAGGAAAGTAATCCATGTATATCCCCGAAACATTAAAGTACTTTTATTTGTCATTATACATTGTTCATTAAAATTTGTCTTATGCATTTCCTCTGAATTAACATGTCCATGTAAACATGAAGGAAATAGCTTTAATTCTGATTTACTTTATTCGGAACGACCGGTGTGTTTTACTGTGTTCCTTTTATTTCACCTATTTTACTGTACTCTTACTGCGTGTTTTTGTGTTGTCTCCATGTCTGGGCCTAGAGCTGAAACCAGACTTCGTTGTGTGTCACATAACAACAATAATAAAGATTCAGATTATTTAAGGTCTGAAAAATAATGTGACGTTTTTTGATGAAAACAGGGTTATTTAATCTCTGATTGTTTCTAATGTCTTGACAGCAGTCGTTTCATTGTGTGTGTGTGTGTGTGTGTGTGTGTGTGTGTGTGTGTGTGTCTGCAGGCGTGTGGTCCTCAGTACGGCTACATGTGTGGACAGCAGCAGTACATCTCAGGTGTTTGTGCCAATGTCAGCTCTTCCTTCCAGATCCTGAACTCTGTAGCTCCAGCAGTACCAGGTACACACTCACACTAAATAACACACAACTGCCATAACGTAAAGGGGCTGATATTCTGAAACCACAATGTATTATGGGAAATGTTTTATGGTTCTGGCGTTGGGCTCATTGTACTTGGAATTAGAATGGAATAATATATCCTGTAGTATTCTATTGTATTCTTTTTAAATGCTTATATATATATATATATATATACACACACAACAAACCCTGCCCCCCCTGAACACATTTGACCTGATTTGCCCTTTCTCTTATCATTGTAAAAACATATTTGTGATGACTGTGACTTTGACCTTTGACCTACTTTCACCAAAATTGAATGGTATATATTCTGGACCACCTCACACCAGTCTTGAAAATTTCATAAAACATTTCCAATAGTTTTTGTGTAAAACTGCTGACAGACAAACAAACAAACAAACAAACACACCAACCAAACCAAAAACAATAACCCTCTCCCCTTCAGGAGGCAGGGTAATAAGACACAACAGTTCAGGATGTGATGTATTTGGGCTCTAGGAGGAAGTGTGTGTGTGTGTGTGTGGGTGGGGGGGGGGGGGGGGGTAAGAGATTATAATCTAGTTTTTGCAGTCGTACTACCAAACACCCTGACAAGCAGCAGATTAGAGCGTTCTTTTTAATGTCACTTTATGTGCAACCCCAGTCCAGTCTAATCCAGTCTAGTCTAGTCCAGGACAGTCCAGTCCAGTCTAGTCCAGTCCAGTCCAGTCCAGTCCAGTCTAGTCCAGTCCAGTCCAGTCCAGTCCAGTCTAGTCCAGTCTAGTCCAGTCCAGTTCAGTCCAGTCCAGTCTTGCTGCTGAGCCTTATGCCCAAGTTAGGAGACAGTTTACTGGGTCTGCACTCTGCGTCCCTGGAAGGAAAGGATCTACAAAGAACCATAGAGTCAACACTCTGTGCTTTTAGTCTTTCTGTTTCTGTTTCTGTTTTTTTTCCAGTTCTTCCAATCTCCTCCTGAGACCCAGCTATGTCTTTTTGTCCTCTGTGCTGGACAATAGTTTATACACAGCTTTATTTAAAAAATAAATAAAGACAAATGTCAACTGAAAAAGACATTATATTAATTATACTGTTAAATCAGAAGTTTTTAATCAGCCAATTTTCAAAATAAGGTTTAATAAAAAATAAGTTTCATTGAATTAGTCAAACTATTTAAGTGAAGTTTATGTATAAAATGTGATGATAGCGTGTACTCAAACCCTTCATTTAAAACTTTTTCATACAATGTATTCATGGCCTATTGTTACACAGCTACTTTTTATTTGGCAATGCTAAATAAAATTGTTTGTTTAAATCCTTGCATCCTTGTTTATTCTTAAATGTTTTTATTAACACAAATTACTATTTTGATTAGAGATAAGATTTTGATTAACTTAAAAAATGTGTTTAATCAATCTTGAATTAACTGTATTGTAATTGAAAAATGATTTTTACCTTTAAATCTGTTGTAAAATCAACTACGTTATCTCTAATGATGTCTTTTAGTTTGTTCTACTTAATAATTTAAGTCCAATCTATTTAGCATTAAAGTTGAACCTCCTTAAACCAATTAATTAGTTGATCATTACTCAAATAATTGAAGTGCCTCAAATTTTCAAAGTAATTTAAGTAAGTACACAATAAATAAATGAGCATATTCTAGTTCATTCATTTTGTGTGTTGGTCTGTGTCACAGTTGATTCAATCATTGTAAATTGACTGAATGTGGTGATGAGACATTTTCTCTGTTCATCCACTGAGTCTGCAGGATATCATGAGGCCTTGAAGTAAAATAGTTATTGTATTATGAAGTTGTAAAGCACTCACATTTGAATATCTTAGAAAAGTTCAAATTACTTTTCTACGACACACAACAGGTGCAATTTCAACCAAAAAAAGTAGGAAAGTAGGTAAAGTCAGTTTTTAGTTTTTATTTGGATAAAGAACAAACACTCCGTCCATAATGACCAGGGTCGGTTCTGGTCAGTGTGGTGCCCTAGGCGAACACTAGGCGAACACGAGGCGAACACCCCTCTTTCCTTTTTGTGGAATTATAAATGAACATCTGTAAATATAGTGTCCTCCATCTGATCAAGTACGTACTGAGTCTCCATGAAAATTCACTGTCAATGTTAAGTTTAATGATTTATTTACTATATTTTCCACACTATAAAGTGCACTGTCAATGAATGTTTTTTAAGGCGCATTAAGTGAAGCTAAACAGTCACAATAACTTTCAGCCTTATTGAGATGTAGCGGAGCAAAACACATTGTTATTCTGCTAAATCAAACTTTAAAAGAGTCCAAATTATGAGATAAAAACTTCAAATTATGCAACAAAAAGTCAACATTATGTGATAAAAAGTCCAAATTATGCAATAAAAAGTCCAAATTATGTGATAAAAATACAAAATTGTGCAATAGAAAGCACAAATTATGTGATATAAAGACAAAATTATGAAATAAAAAGCCAAAATTATGTGATAAAAACTAAATTATGAAATAAAAAGCCAAAATTATGTGATAAAAAGTTAAAATTATGTGACAAAAAGCCAAAATTATAAGACAAAAATTCAAAATTTTTTGATTAAAAGGTCAAAATTATGATATAAAAAGACAAAATGATGTGATAAAAAGTACAAAAAATGATGAGAGAAAAGACAAAATAAAAGTCAAGACAATGACCCACTGACTGTTAGTAAATATTTGTTTGACATCTTCTCTTTTCTTCAAACTTATAACAACATACATATACTCCCTCACACTGACTTTTCCCCAAACCTTTTTTTTTCCTCCTGAGAACCCACTCTTTAAACAAACCAAACCAATGTGACCAAAATCACAACATGTCTGGTCTATAGACTGTGGAAAGAACAAATATATGCATAAATAAACATTCCTGTCTTTTCACCTTCCAGTGATGTGGAATTAGTAAAAAATAAATAAATAAAAATAAGCAGATGAATGTTCACGTCTTTGTTTCATGCTTGTTTTGTTTAAAACCTGCACAAACACTCAGTAAATTTGATGTAATTCAAGGGTTTTCAGTTTATGGGATGGATAATGACCCTCCCCTAAAAGAACTCTGTGCTTTTGTCCTATCTTGAATAAAATAAAAAACAAACACACACTTGTTTCCATGTCTCATGAGGACCACGTTTGTAATCCAACCATACATTAAAAAAATAAACACATTTTCAAACCTTTGAAAACTGCATGTTTCGCCTCATGCGTTATGGGGACTTCCTGAAAAAACAAATTCATGTATTTATGTGGCTACGTCATTTCTATTTTGCTAATGGGGACCTACATTTATATTTAACCTTCATGGGGACCAAAGTTTTGGTGGATAAAACACTGAAAACTGTTCAGTTGTTCATTTGCTCAGTGGTTCTGACGAGTGTGCAGACGTCTGCAGTCGATTATAAATGACATTCTTCACCTAGTATTATTATGATGATGATGATGATGATGATGATGATTATTATTATTATATATCTGCTGCAATTAATTGTAGGGTCCATTCATTAACACATGCTTATAATAATAATTATCATTATCATCATCATCATAATTTTTTTTATTATCATTATCATCAGCATTATTATTATTATCATCATCATCATCATCATTATTATTATATTATCATCATCATTATTATCATGATTATCATCATCATTATCACCATCATTATTATTATTTTCATTATCATCATCATCATTATCATCATCATTATTATTATCATGATCATCATTATCATCATCATCATTATTATTATTTTCATTATTATCATCATCATTATCATCATCATTATGATTATCATCATGATTATTATTATTTTCATTATCATCATCATCATGATTATCATTATCATTATCATCATCATGATTATTATTATTTTCATTATCATCATCATCATGATTATCATTATCATCATCATGATTATTATTATTATCATCAGCTGATTCCTGCCATTGTTTGATTACAGAGTGTGAAAAGGAGCTGGACATTGTGATAGTTCTAGATGGATCCAACAGTATCTACCCCTGGACCAGTATCACTGATTTCCTGGTCCGCTTCCTGGAGAAAATCGTGGTGGGACCTAAACTGTCACAGGTGATTATTATTATTATAATTATTTGACATTTTTGGCTCTTTTGTGCAGAGGAAAAGGATGGCTGCAGAAGGAAGTGTGTGGTGATGAAATATAAGGAATATAAGAGTTCACATACACACACACACACACACACACAGTCTGTACTCATCACTTGGAGGTAAAGTCAGTTACCCCAAATGTAGGCTAGCTATTAGCTAACCTACAAAAACTACTAAAATACCTCGATCTCAATTTCATGAAAAAATGTCTATTCTTAGATACTAAATAATCATACAGCTAGAGCAAACAGATCTACTCCCCTCTCGCTCTCTATTTGTGTGTTTACCTTTACCAGAGTATCACCCAGCTAGGTTTCGTGCTGTTGCTTGTTCTGAAAACATGCAGGGACACATGAACCAGTTTGATCCAACAGTTTTTCCAGTTTGTGCAGCAGCTACTGTGGCACCGTCTTCTCTTGTAGATGCTAATGCTAATGCTACTTCAGGGTCGCTGCAATGGGGGACGGGTTTAACCCTACCTGGGTGACGCTAAAGTCCATCTGACATCAGACAGACAGGCTTTTTCTGGGTCCCTGGTTCCTGTTGTTGTGTTGTGTGAATGCAGTATGCAGCCAGTGGAGGTGATGAACCAGGAGTATGTGTCGGTAAGTCTGGGTGAGCCATCACCATGGTAACACTGGGTGAGCCATTAGATACCAAAAGGGACATGACAAAAAGTGTTTTTCAGCGGAATGACACCTTTAAATATGAGTGTTAAACATCAGCTTGTGGAATGAATCGATGTTACATAAGCTTGAATTGACATGTAAGAAAAATAAAAGTGAAGGAATATATTCTACGTTGCCAACTGACTTTTTCACATTATATTTGATGACTTAAATACCCTCCATTAAGGAATTTTCCACACCAGGGCGCCAGCTTTAAGAATAACCGTCAATTGTCCTTCATAAAGGCCGACTTTAGGAACTGAAGAGGCTTTTAGTCCTTTTCGCTTCCTCACTTTTACCTTGAAAGTATTTCAGTCCGCTGGTCTTGGATGGCTCTGTTGAACTGGTGGTTGGTTTTTTTTTATTATGGTTCCATTGATCTGGGCTGGAGCGGACGCAGTTTTCCACAGGGAAAGGCTGGAAAGTGGTCTAGCTGTGGATCCCAGTGGTTGTAAGTCACATCTTCCATGGCTGCTGCCGTCCTGTGCTCCCTGGATAAA
The DNA here is from genome assembly GCA_020466265.1 of Siphamia tubifer. NCBI lineage: Eukaryota > Metazoa > Chordata > Actinopteri > Kurtiformes > Apogonidae > Siphamia > Siphamia tubifer. Next base: position 74,866,838 of record CM035794.1, on the reverse strand, counting down.
GAAGACTGTGTCATATCACGGCTTTACCAGGAACAGCCACATGCTAGCAGAGCCATGGGGACGCAAAAGCACAGAGAAGAAGATAGAAAAGGAAAAAGAAATGGTTTTAAAAACCTGTAGCGGTGCTCAAAGTACTCACCTTCTGTACTTAAGTAGAAGTACAGGTACTGGTGTGGAAAAATACTCTGGTAAAAATAGAAGTACTGATTCGACTGAAGTAAAAGTTAAAAAGTAAAAAGTATAACTGTTTTTTTTTTTTTGCTATGGATGAAATAATACTTACTTAAAAAGGAAAAAAAAAAATAGCCAAAAAAATAAAGCCTTTAAAAGTGAGTTAGTGTGTAGATGATGTGTTTTATTGGGTCATGATACTCAGTTTAGTGGGTACAGACAGGATATTTAGGAAAAATTCGATAGGCACAAATAGGAGAAAAAAAATCGTGAGATAAAAAGTCAAAATGATGACAAAAAAGTCTGAATTATGATATAGTATTTCACAATTTCTGATTCACTGAATTACCTATTTATTTTTTATACTGTCACTTTTGTCTAGTTTGAAAAAGTAGTGAGTTTATTCTGAGAATGTAAAGAGTATAAAGTACAGATATTTATATAAATGTAAAGAGTATAAAGTACAGATATTTATATAAATGTAAAGAGTATAAAGTACACATATTTATATAAAGAGTATAAAGTACAGATATTTATATAAATATAAAGAGTATAAAGTACAGATATTTATACAAAAAATGTACGAAGTAAAAGTAAAAAGTTGCCAGAAAAATAAATACTCAAGTAAAGTACAGACACCTAAAAAATGTACTTAAGTGGAGTAAAGGAAGTACCTGTACTCGGTTATTACTTGCTCTGAAAAACTGTGTGTGTGTGTGTGTGTGTTCTACAGGTGGGCATTGTCTCTTATGGTGAAACTGTGACTCATAACGTCAACCTGAGCCAGTTTGACAACACTGCAGATCTACTGAACTTTGTCAGAGACCTTCCTCAGCAGACTGGCACCAAGACCATGACCTTTAAGGGCATCGATACTGCCAGGTAATATACCACACCATGACTAACTGCCAGGTAATATACCACACCATGACTAACTGCCAGGTAATATACCACACCATGACTAACTGTCAGGTAATACACCACACCATGACTAACTCTACCAGGTAATACACCACACCATGACTAACTGCCAGGTAATACACCACACCATGACTAACTGCCAGGTAATATACCACACCATGACTAACTGTCAGGTAATAAACCACACCATGACTAACTCTACCAGGTAATATACCACACCATGACTAACTCTACCAGGTAATATACCACACCATGACTAACTCTACCAGGTAATATACCACACCATGATTAACTCTACCAGGTAATAAATCCATCAGCCTTATTCCTTCATATTGTCACTCCTGAAATCCAGACACAGTCTTATGAAGTTTTTCGTTGTTAGAAATGGTTCTGCTCCCAGTTAGTGGTATTTTTGGCCTCAGTGTTTAAAAAGAAGCTGACTAAAGTAAGGAATGTTTTATTTATAGAGCACTATATGACACAGTCATTTTATATATATATATATATATATATATATATATATATATATATATATATATAGTATATATATATATATATATATATATAATGTTTGTTTTTTTACATGAATATCAAGTGTGTGCTGGTTGTATGTCAGTTATAGTAACTGATTTACTTGATTTCTTGTTTTGGAAAGAGGGTTAAAATGCGGGTCTTTGACTGTTTCTTATCAATTAGGAAGGAGGCCTTTATGCCAGAGCGTGGTGCTCGAGTTGGAGTCAAGAAGGTCATGGTGACTGTGACTGATGGAGAGTCACATGACTCCTTCGACATGGGCCGCGTCATCGCAGGCTGTGAACAGGATAACATCGAGAGGTTTGGAATTGCTGTGGGTACAATTGACCTTTGTTTTTTTTTTAACATTTACTCTGCAAAAATCTAAATATTACCAAGTGTATTTTCATAATTTCTAGTCCAAATATTACATCATAATTAAAATAAAACAAAGTAGAAATGTGAAAAAATAAACTTGGTAAGATTTAGATTTTTTCCACTGGACTGTCTTTTATCGTCGTACACGAAAAGTTAGTTTGAGTAAAAAAAAAAAAAATTACACTGTTACATCACAGGTAAATAAGTGAAGCTGACCTTTGACCTTTTGGATCTAAAATGTCAGCATTTAAAAATACACAATATGGTAAACTATACATATATATATATATATATATATATATATATATATATATATATATATATATATATATATATATATATATATATATATATATATATATATATATATATATATATTTATACTGCACAATATGACAATAACAGTGCTTTTTTTTTGTTTTTTTTGTCTTCAAATGAACCCAAACATGAGTTGTTTGTTGTGTTTGCAGGTGTTGGGGGACTATAATCGTCAGAATAAAACTGCAGCAGAAATCCAGAAGTTCATCAGAGAAATTGAAAACATCTCCAGTCTACCTCTGAGGGACCACTTCTTCAACGTGTCTGATGAGTTTGCTTTGCTGAGCATCGTAGACGCTTTAGGAAGCAGGATCTTTGCCTTAGAAGGTGAGCACACACTGGGCCATTCACTAAAACATCCACTAGTCGACACGTCGACTCCTGTAGCACAAGTCGACTTAAATTTGGACGAGTCGACAAGTCGCATGTCATTCTTTCTCTCTCTCTCTTTCTTTCTCTCCCTCTCTCTCTCTTTCTCTTTCTTTTTCTCTGTCTCTCTTTCTCTCTCTCCCCCCTCTCTCTTTCTCTCTTTCTTTTTCTCTATCTCTCTTTCTCTCTCTCCCTCTCTCTTTCTCTCTCTCTCTCTTTCTTTCTCTCCCTCTCTCTCTCTCTTTCTTTCTCACCCTCTCTCTCTCTTTCTCTCTCTTTCTCTCCCTCTCTCTCTCTCTCTCTTTCTCTCTCTCTCCCTCTCTCTCTCTCTCTCTCTCTCTCTTTCTTTCTTTCTCTCTCGGCGTGTAAACAGACCAGACGTAAACCAGACGTGGCTGCTGTAGGTAAAACAGTTGTGGTGGACAGACAAAACAAAAGACAGTGACAGACACACATCACATTTGTGTTAATACTTGACGTTAGGTGAATAAAAACGGCACAGCCATCTGAATAGGCATCTGTTAACCTGAGTGATACGAGCAGCATCCGCTAGCTAACCTGAGTGATAAGCAGCGTAGACAACACGCATTAAGACAACACACTCTTTTTTCCAAACATTATATGGACAGTGTGGTGTGCATATTGGCGGCCGCTGACTTATGCTTTTTGCACTTAATATAAAAAGTGAGGACGTGTGACAGACGTGTGGACAGTCCAGTTTTAGAGCCGTGGGTTCAGACTAAATGCAGACATATGTTCACCTACTGATGTTCAGTTACATTTAACAGAAAACTCTTTGCTAACGTTAGCCTTTGTTTAGTTGGAGTTAAAATGCTGTCAGTGGACATAGTTACATTGCAGTGAACTTTAACACCAGTTGGTCATTGCTGGACAGACGTGTGTCCGTGTTTTTTTGTTTTGTTTTTTTAGCCGTATGTCTGTGTTGTTTCTCCGCTGACAATGTGATGACATCATCGCGACACGTCGACTCGACTTTGACTTTATTGACGGATAAGTCAACTTGAAAAAAACTGAAGTCGTTAATGACACACACACACACACACACACACACACACACACACACACACACACACACACACACACACACAAAATACCAAACCTGTCGTATCCATGACAACCAAGCAACCTACAAACTGTTGGGAAAAACGACACATTTCTCGTACAGCTTCTTTAAAATACATTCATGTATTCAATTTACACTGGACAAATCTTACCAAGCAAGGGGGGGGGGGTTGGACTAGAAATGAGAAAAATACACTTGTTAACATTTATACATTTACTCCAGTGGGTGAATCTTAAATGTGTTTTTAGTCAGATTTTCTTAACTTCCTGGTGATTCAAAGCGTTTCCAGCTAAATGGACTAATAAGTCAACTATGGACGAATGAAACATTTCAGATTAAGTCAAACTGATTTTCCTAAGAAATTATTTAGTCAGCAATTTAACCCTTTAGGCGCCTGAGTTTGTTCTTTATTCTTTAATATATACAGAGAGAGAGAGAATTTCAAAAAAACTGTTCACAGTAAAAAATGTAAATCTTACCAAATGTATTTTTCTGATTTCTAGTCTAAATATTTAATCAAACTTAAAGTTAGACAGAATCACCTAAAGAGGAACTTTTCAGTCAGATATAAAAACTGATTAATAGACAATAGATGTGGAAAATCTGATTTCACAAAGATAATTTTCACTTGTTCCATTGGCGATTTTATTTTTTGCTTAATTCAAGATTTTATTCATTTATTTATTTTGCTTGAATTAATAAAAAAAAATCTGCCAATGAAACAAGTGAAAATGTATATATATATATATATATATATATATATATATATATATACTGTATGTATACTGTATATATATGTATATACATATACTGTATGTATACTGTATATATATGTATGTATACTGTATATATATGTATGTATATATGTACTGTATATATATATATATATATATATATATATATATATATATATACTTTCACTTATGCCAATGGAACAAGTGAAAATTGTCTTCCTACGATTTCTTGAATTAAGATTTTCAAGAGTTATTGTTTTCATGGGGCCACTTTATCCAGTGCTTAAAGGGTTAATAATTTCATCAGACACTAACAAACCATAATTTTTCTGTCATTTTCAGCTACAACGAGTAATTTCACATCCTCGTTTGAGATGGAGATGTCCCAGACCGGCTTCAGCGCACATACGTCCAAAGTAAGTGTGTCCATAAGATAAGACTTTACTGTAAGTAGAAAGAGCAGAAAAATATATTCACATCATTTTTTTAAAATTAAGGCAAATTAATTCATTATCATGATTAATCTGATTTTACATATCAACAATATCAGGAAATTTTAATAAACCAGATTCTATGAAAAAAAAAATGGATGACTTGATTGAAGACAACTAGTTTTATTTATTAGTCTGACAGCATTTTTTAAAAATAATAATAGAGTTAAATGCACTAAAAATATAATAAAATGTCCTTAAAAATACATTAAAATGCACTAATAATAGAGTTAAATGCACTAAAAATATAATAAAATGTCCTTAAAAATACATTAAAATGCATTAATAATAGAGTTAAATGCATTAATGCCATGTTTCCACTACATGGTATCGATTCTACTCAATTCCAGTCAGCCCTGGGATCACATACTAGTCCATTACAGGTACTATCTAGGACCAGGTACCATAGGACTGGATCCTTTTTCGTAGTGGAAATGCACCAATTCAAGTAGAATTGGTTAAAATCGTGTGGAGTCGACACTAATAGAAACGCAGCATAAAGGTTGTGAGTCTTGTGCTGCACTTATCATGTTTGAAATCAGGTCACTTTAGCGATCACACTTCCAGAGTTATCGGAAAGTTGTGTTGCGTGTGAGAGGAATGTGCTTGTATGATGTTTGTTGGACTAATGAACTCTTGCAGACACAATGCTCCAGTGTTGTCTGTGTGCTTTCTTAACCCTTTGGTGATGGTCTTTGGTGGGTGATGGTTTCCAGACACAGAGCTTCTCTGTCTTTGGTTGCTCATTCTCCTGCAGACTACTGACTGATAGTATTTGTCTGATAGCATGAGAGAGTGTGAAGAAGCAAAGACTCAAGCTTAAGGCAAACACGAGGCATGAACTGCACGCGAGCTTGAATCAGACGCTGCTTGTTTAGCTTCGGTAAAAACAACACGCTCTTTTCTGCCCCTTCACCCACTTGTTGATTTCATTCACTCGGTATTTCCTATGTCTATTTTAACAGTGGACAGACTGACTTCCTACCCCTCTCATCCTGCTCCTGACTCCTGTTCGTCACCTTTTGTTTTTGTTTTTTTGACGTGTGTTGCGTTCACTGTCTGTGTGATTGTAATGAGTCATAAAACCAAACCAAACCCTAACCCAGCTGTTCCACCGGACCCCGCAAATGTCACGCGATGCTTTAATGGTCGATTCATAAGGAGGCACTACGTATTTGACTGTGACTAATGAACCACGTTCTGCCCCCAGTGACCCTTCCTCTTCCTATTAGATAACACTGTTTCCTGCAAAGAAACAAAAAGTGAGGGATTGATTTTACTTTCGTTTTTTAGTCATCCCACCCTGCACAGCAAATTCTACAGACAGAATCAGAATCAGAATCAGAATTGCACATTACATATTTTTACTATATTTATTTTTATCTTATTCTATCTTGGTGCATGCTTATTATATATATATATATATATATATATATATATATATATATATATATATATATATATATATATTTTTTTTTTTATTTATTTTTTTTTTTTTATAATATATGTGTGTTTAAGTACCTCGGGATCTTATTCACGAGTGACGGAAGGATGGAGTGGGAGGTCGACAGGCGGATTGGGACAGTATCTGCACCTAATCCATTGTGGTGAAGAAGGAGCTAAGCCAGAAGGCGAAGTTCTTGATTTACTGGTCGATCTACGTTACGACCCTCACCTATGTTCATGAGCTTTGGGTCGTGACCGAAAGAATGAGATCACGGGTACAAGCGGCCGAAATGAGTTTCCTCCTGCGGTGGGCGGGCTCAGCCTTAGAGATAGGGTGGGAAGCTCAGACATGATTTAGATGACTAAATTGTGACTAAAACTAAAATTACATTTTTGTCAAGAGACTAAAACTAAATAAAAAATTTTGTGACAAAACTAACACTGGACGATTCTTTATGGACAGAATCCTGACTCAGTTTAGCTTCACTTCATTATGAGTATTTTTTACATGTACGTTCATTCCATCAGTGTTCTTTAGCCCTGGTCCTTAGGGTCCACTGTCCTGCATGTTTTAGATGTCACCCTGCTCCAACACACCTGATTCAAATGGTCAGCTCATCAGCAAGTTCTACTGATGAGCTGATCATTCAAGTGGCATTTTTTGTTTTGCGATTTTGAATCTTAACAGTTAATATAATAAAGGTATTTGTCTTGGGGCGGCACGGTGGTGCAGTGGTTAACACTCGTAACTCACAGCAAGAAGGACCCTGGTTCAAATCCCACACCAGACCTTTCTGTGTGGAGTTTGCATGTTCTAACGTCCGCACTCATGGTATTGTAATTTATTCTATTCTATTCTATGGCACCCCTTCAGTTACAGTACCCCCACCCCCCCACTAACAGAAACCCATATCATATTGTGGGTGTCTTATCGTCCTATAGGAAGGTGTGTTACTGGGAGCAGTGGGCGCGTACGACTGGAATGGGACGGTGGTCATGCACACGGCAGGAGGTTCTGTGGTTCCAGGGAAGAACGAGTTCTTTAACGCGGACGCTGAGGCCGGATATGAACGACTGGCTGGATACATTGGTGCGTTGACTCACAAAACCTTTATTTATTGATTTTCCAAACAAGGAACAGATGAAAACTGCCACAATGAACTTCAGTTCAGATTTGGTTTACACTAAAAAGAGGAAAGTTGGGGGTTTTTTTCCAGCTCTTTTGACTTAAAGTGACTAAAGTGCCAACTACACTGCTCCACTTTGTTTTAAATAAAGTATCTGCTTCAGACATTAAAGGTTTTAAATGTTACAAAGAACAAATGACTTTAGTGTTGGTTAGTTCATGTTTTTAATATATATGATGGTTGTGTTATTCCACATATATGCTGGTTTATGTACATGTACATTCTCCCTTGCTCTTCTTCACCTACTGGTCGTAAAAACACATTAGATTAGTAAATATTCCACTAGAAAGAACCTATAAAGTAAATGGATCATAATGTGCAGACAGTGTTTGAAGTAGATCTGACACTAATATTCCTTTGGATTAAAACCTATTCTACTGTTCATTCTAATAATTTCACATCTTGACCCCAGAGTTATTTTGGAAACTTGAGCCAACCATCATTTAAGACTTGAGTTTTCTTTATCACTAATGCACATGTACAAACATTTCATTAGTGTTTTAATAGTGAACTGAAAACCCACCTTAGTTTTTAATTAACCCTTTGATGCATGAATTATTACAACCTTTCTTAAGTGTTTTTATTCCTCTTTAGGCTGAAAAAAAAAACAAGGTGATTGAAATCTTTTTAATGAACCTATTTTTTTGGGAGTAGCAACAATGTCCACTCAGCTGGAAAACATGTGTTTAAGCTTTGAAGCAAAGAAAACACAAGATCAGAACACTATGAAATTAAAAATAAAATTTAATACAGTTTATGTTTGAGACTATTAATTACAGTCTAATAACAATAAGCAATTGATTTCCAGGTAAACATGTTAGTGCAAATCGGGTATTAAGGACAGACCAGTAACAGTAATGGTATGAACTAAAACAACTAAACCTATGAATATACAAGAGAACAACTGTAGAACAACTGTAGAACAACTGTAGAACAACTGTAAAACAACTGTAGAACAACTGTAGAACAACTGTAGAACAACTGTCCACTGGAGTGACCAGTATGTGTCAAAAGGTTAAAGGTGAATTGAAAACCCACCTTTGTCGCTTAGCTTTTAATTAAACTTTTATTATTAACATTACTTCATTCTGCTATTATTATTATTATTATTATTATTATTATTATTATTATTATTATTATTATTATTATTATTATTATTATTATTATTATTATTATTATTATTATTTAACTGTACCTGCAAATGTGAGATAATGGGGGGGGTCTGATGTCTTTGTGCTACATGCAGCATTTGTAAAAAAAAAAAAAAAAAAAATTCTATATAAATAGAAATTTGATTTAAGTTTGATTGATTGAATAATTATTTTAAAGTCACATTAAAATAATCCAGGCAAAGACCAGGCAAGTGCAGGTAAAATGTCATGACCTGGGGATTCCTCGTGTCATGACATCACAGGGTTCTGGTTAAGGATGGACAGGAAAGACTAGTTCACAAATAATAATAGCATTTTTTTCCCTGTGTGAGCTAGATCTTTAACCCTCTATAGGACTACACCATTTATAAATGATGCTTAAAAACAACTTTAAAAAATAACACAAGATTCTAACCAATCATATTGTACCATAGATTTGAAAGACATTAGAATTTAACTAACTGCACTACATTTGATTTTTGTGGGGGTTGAACCACATTTTATTTGTACAGTCGTCGTCTATTCAACCTTATATTCATCAACTTTTCAGAATTCATAACTAACATGAATATTTTCATGTATTTTTTATGATTTTAGAATCATTCTAAAATTAAATGTTCTCTGTCTTTTACAGTTAAATACATTCGTGGATAATGAAGCCATTGTTCTTTAATCAATTGTTTTTACATTAAGAAGTCATGAAAGAATATTCATCATTTATAAATGACGGTACCCTAAAATAAAGGTCAATAGTTAATTTTGTAAAGTGAGCATAGGACATTAATACACTTAAACTCAAAGGTCATTCTTTTTTTATTATTATTATTATTATTCATTTGCTTAATAATAAGTCCCATCTTTAACCTGCAGCTGTGGAATAATCTGAATAAACATAGATTGCATTGAAGTATGATCAGAGATTTGTCTGACCACATCAGATAGCTCTCTCCTTTTCTCTCTGTCACATAAATATTATCCACAGACTGGCCTCTCTGTCCTGCTGCCTTTTATGGCTTGCAGAGCATCTACGGCATCTTAATATCAACTTATTTAATCAACATGTCACTATAAAGAGCACTGGTAGACCCTGGCATGTGGACTGTAAACTCAGCTGTTGGCACCCGCTCTAATGATGTGACTGCAGACTCTGCAAACACACACACACACACACACACATACACACACACACACACACACACATTGTTCTTCTGTCTGCTGGTGTTTTACAGTTTTTCTTTCCTTTACACATTCATATGTAAACAGTTTGGTGCAGAGTTAAAATCAAACATTTAAAAATAACCCTCCATTAGAGCCAGAGTACGTCTTCTTTATTCCTCCTGAAGCCTGTTTATTCCTACAGTAAATAGAACAGTATGTGTTATTGTCTGTGGATCATCTACAGGCTATGACGTGGAGTCTGCCTCCACCCCCGATGGAGTTCTGTACATCACAGGTGCACCGAGGTACAACCACACAGGCCGCGTGGTTATCTACCGTCTGAATGAAAGCAACAACATCATCATCTCGCAGATTCTCAGGGGAGATCAGGTGAGATAGTGAGTGAGTGAGTGAGTGAGTGAGTGAGTGAGTGAGTGAGTGAGTGAGTGGATGGATGCATCAGTTCTTATATAACAGTATAAAGAAGTTCTTATATATGACTGAAATGTTCCTCTTTACGTGATTGTGTCTTATTTTATGTGTAATGAGATATTTGGAACAGAAATGAGAAAAATAGACTTTTTTCTGTTTAGACTTTTTCAGTGTAAAGATTCATGAACTAATCTATTTAAGTATTTGATGGAAACAGTTGATTCCTTTGCTCTAATAATGAAGTTATAATAAATCACTGTGGCCTTGAACTTAATTCAGATTTGGTACAAAATTGTTTCAAGGTTGAACTCTGCGTCATTGTTGCTTCCTAATATTGTGCAAAAACTTGTGTGTGCCTTTTCTTCTGCAGTAGAATCCTCAGTAAAACTAGTGTATAGGTGACGGTGTAGACCAGGCATGGCATAAGTCCAGCCCCGGGGACAATCACAGCCTGTGGTCAGAATTCATACGGCCCACAGCTTCCGTTTTATAATGTGTTATTTATGGGCCACTAAGGCTGTCCTACACAATATATAAAGAATAAGTTTCAAAATGTAATTCCTCCTGTGACCTCACGGTGGCAGCACCACTCTAACTCTATCTGACTTTGCCGTGAACCCTTCTTGCTAATGGCGCCTGTAAATAAAAGAGGAAAATTGACAGTGAGACCGTCGCTTCCGGGACAGAAGGTAATTACATTATTTTAACTGAAAATCAAGGCGCTTGTGTTTGTCTAATTGTTCTAGAGAAAATGTTGAATTCCTTGGTGAAGGAATTCAATGTAAAAAAAAAGACACAATCAGATAAAACATGCTAACATACGACAAGCTAACAGGAAGTGAGCGCGAGCCTGTCAGCTTAATCATCACCATGGCAACATACGAAATTGTCATGTATTATGTACTTGTACGTGTAATACAAAATATTACTTTTTGATTGCTCTTGTGAAAGACAAGAGCAAGAGTCGTATGCTTTTAGCTTAAACGTGAACAGACTTCGCTTTACTGAGTAATAGATGAATAATGATTCCTCTAATAAGTCATATTTAACATATTTTTATCAACTCAAGATCCTCCACAGTTTTTTCTATGTTACTGATTCCAGGGGGGAAAGAAAAGCAAAAGGTATTTTGTTCATTTGCTCACACCTGAGCAGAGGTGGTCAAAGTACTCACATTCTGTACTTCTGAAAAAATACTTATTCATCTCGTTAAGTAAAAGTAAAATAGTACAACTTCTCAATTGTAATAAAGTAAAAAATAAAACTGTATATTTTTCTATGGATGAAATAACGCTTATATAAGCAGGGGGAAAAACACACACACACACATACATATATATATAAGTGTGTGTGTGTGTGTGTGTGTATATACAGTATATATGTATATACAAAACAAAAGCCGTTAAAAGTGAGTTACTGTGTAGATGATGTTTTATTGGGTCATGGTACTCAGATTTTTGGGTATATATAGGACATTTACAAAAAAATCCAGTCAAATAAGAGATTAAAAAAGATAAAAAGTCAAAATTACAAGATACAAAGTCATAATTATGAGATACAAGGTCATAATTATGAGATAAAAAGTGTAAATTATGATATAGTAAGTCACAATTTCTGATTTATGACTTGTTTTTCATACTGTCACGTGTGTCTAGTTTTAAAAAGTAATGTCTATTTTGAGGATATAAAGACTATAAAGTACAGATATTTATACAAAAATGTAAGGAGTAAAAGTAAAAAAATGCTAAAGTACAGAATGCTACCCCAAAAGAATCTACTTAAGTCCAGAGAAAAAAGAAGTGCTTCTTCTTAATTACTTTGACGTCTGCAGCTGAGTGGCTTATATTTGCTTAGATTGTCATTTTAAACAATTATATTGTAACCATGAAGATAAAAGTGTTATAGAACAGAGCAGCCCTGGTGTAGACAGTTATCTTGGCACTGATAAATGTGAGAGCTGTGTTTTGTTTTCTAAAGGGCATTATAAATGGGAGAGGACTGAAATGCCCCTGAATGGGTTTGGCTAGACCTACGACCACCACAGGCAGCTGGTGAATTAAAAAGTCCTGTCAGAAATATGGAAACACATGTTTCTTGTCACTTGGTTTGATGGTTGTTTTTATTTTTAATGGACTGGTTGTACCAGACTGAGAATGTTAAATATGAGGATTTGTTCCTTTTATAATGAGATTTTTCTCGACAGCCGCTCAGATATCAGACATATTAAAAGTGCCAGAATCACAGGACGGTTCTAACACAGCTGTCTGTGTTGAATTAAGTCCAGTTGTAAATGGTTCTAGTGGAAGCCTGACCTCCACCAGTATCACCCCTCAATCATTGGGAGTGGACGCTCAAAATGATTGGATGAGGTTTATTCAGTCCTGTCCGTTCCACAGGTCAGAAAGTTTGTTTCTTTTAAATTATTATTATTTTTGTGTTAGAGTAGGACAGGGGTCTTTATCTCATTTTCTGCAGGGGCCACTTTCAGCCTGATTCTCCAATGGGCCAGACCATTAAAATTAAAACATAATAACCTATAAATAATGACAACTCCAAATTTTGGTCATTGTTTTAGTGCAAAAAAACTATGAAATTATGAAAATACTGTTATAAATTATCCAAATAATAATTTCATTTAATTTAATTTCATGAGGAAAATAAGGGCAATTTTAACAATATTCTACCTCAATATATCATGCTACTACTACTACTACTACTACTACTACTACTACTACTACTACTACTACTGTATCATAATTATGACTTTTTATATACATTTTGACATTATGTCATCATTTCAGCTCTTTTTCTCATAATTCTGCGTTTCTTATCACATATTTATGACTATTATCTCAGAATCATTTTTACCTCGTATTTATGACTTTTTTTAATCTCATAATGATGAGTTTTTGTCTCAATCGTGACACCTCCCCCTCATTTTTTCTTAAATTTCATGTCCATCTGCACAAAACTGAGTACTGTGACCTGATCAATCACATTTTCTCCACAGTAATTCACTTTTAAAGGCTTTATTTTTGAATATGTAGTTTTGAAAATGTTCTGATCTTTCCTGGTTAAATAGTTATTTAATCTATGATTTAAAAAAAATAAAGTTTAAAATGTACTTTTACTTTTTTTACTTCATTACAATTGATAAGTTGTCCTTTTTACTTCAGTAAAGTAGTTGAATCAAAACTTCTACTTTTACCATTTTTTTCACAGTTGTAGTTGTACTTTTACTTAAGTACAGAATGGGAGTACTTTGACCACCTCTGATTATTGCCCACATCCACATCTGACCTGCACCGTGTCAGACACATGGTTGTAATCGCCTCAACCGGGTCAATACCAAGCGATAATCAATTGGAATTCCAGCCTGGGACCAGAGGGTCTGCCAGAGCAGATGGAACACTTGCTCTGGCAGATCAGGCTGCTTCCCAGATTAGATGACAGCATGTTTACCACTGGAATCATACATGTCAATACACAGATAACCTCCATGTCAGTTAATTATTTCTCCCTTACCACATATATTAAACTGGATTACAAAAAGAAGAGTAAGTTCTCTATGTTTCTTCAATTGAATTCAGACCTTTTTTTTTTTACCACTGAATCCAAAAATTACATCCGTTTTTCTCAATCAGGTCAAGTTTTTATGGTAATTTGATTTTGAAAAGTCCAATCTTCTGATTAAATGTCATCAGAAGTCCAAATTTCTGACGACATTTTGTGATAATTTTTAGTAATATTTCTTATCCAAAAAAGGTTTTAGTATTTAAGCACAGTTGAAACCTCCATAAAATGCAGTTAAAACTGGATTAAAACACAGTTAAAACCTCACTAAAACACAGTTAAAACCTCACTAAAACAGTTAGTTAAATTTCACTAAATCGCTGTTAAAATCTTCTCTTTCTCACCGTCTCCACCCATTTCCACCCCTCCCCCTCAGTCAATGCAGACTTCAACCCTAATGTGTTACACAATAGAATGTACAGTTAAGGAGATGACGTTTGGAGTTCAGGAGTTAAGGTCATTTGAATAGTAGTGGTTGTAAAACTGCGTCACCAGTGGCTCAGCTGGTAGAGCGGGTCGTCCAATGACTGTAGGGTTGGCGGTTCATGTCCCAACTCTGGCTGTCCATATGTTGAAGTGTCCTTGGGCAAAGCCCCAGTAGGACTGACAGACCCTTAGAAACCTACTGGTGTATGAGTGTGTGTGAATGGGTGAATGTGAGGCTAATGTGAAGCGCTCTGAGCATCATGAAGGTAGAGAAGAACTATAGAAGTGCAGAACATTTACCATTTAACACTGACACATGGTTTCCACCCTCTATGCAGATCGGTTCCTACTTCGGCAGCGTTCTGCAGACAGTCGACGTGGATGGAGATTCCTACACAGACGTCCTTTTGGTCGGAGCACCGATGTACATGGGAACCGAAAGAGACGAACAGGGACAAGTATACGTTTACAAACTGAAGCAGGTACAGACACTGAACACAAACCAGAGGTGGGAAGTAACTAAGTAAAAGTACTTTATTACTGTACTTAAGTAGATTTTTTTTAGGTATCTGTACTTTACTTGAGTATTTTTTTTCTGTCAACTTTTGACTTTTACTCCCTACATTTGTACATAAATATGTGTACTTTATACTCTTTACACTCTCAGAATATGCTTGTTACATTTTTAAACTAGACAGAACACTAAAATGTTAAAACACTAACACTTCAGAGGGAAATTTTGACTTTCTATGTCATAATTATGAATTTTTTTATATCAATTTTGCCATTTTATCTCATAATTTCAGCTCTTTTTCTAATAATTATGCATTTTTATTTCATATTTATGACTTTTAATGTCATAATGATGACACCCACCCCCCACCCCCCTCCTATTTTTCCTAAATGTCTTATCCATACCCACTAAACTGAGTACTGTGGTCTGATCAAACACATTATCTACACAGTATACTTTTGAAACTTTTCTGATTTTTCCTGGTCAAATAAGTATTTCATCCATGGTAAAAAAAAAAAAAAAAAAAAAGAATAAAAATAATAATGCAGCTTCAGTACAGTTCAGAAGTTGTGCTTTTTTACTTTTACTTCAGTAACTTTTATTTCAATTATCACTTTGTTCATTTTTTTTCCCTTCTATTTTTCCTAAATCGCTTTCCTATACCCACTAAACTGCAGACTGTGACCTGATCAAACACATTATCTCACTTTTAAAGGTTTTATTTTTAGATACTTTTGAAACTTTAAGGATTTTTCATCCATGGCAAAAAAAAAAAAAATGCAGTTTTACTTTTTTACATTTCAGAAGTTGTGCTTTTTTAACTTTTACTTCAGTAAAGGAGTTGAATCAGTACTTCTATTTTTTCACACCAGTAGCTGTACTTCTAATTAAGTACAGAATACGAGTACTTTTACCACCTCTGACAGAAATGTTAATAACCTTATACTTTTACCCAAATGTATGCATGTATCAATATCAGCTTTTTTTTTTTTTACCAGGATGGTCAGTTTGAACACACCTTCACTTTAAAACCTGTCAATCAGTCCTGTTGCACCGCCCACTCGGAGGTCTGCACCAATGAAAACGAACCGTGCGGGGCTCGATTCGGCACCGCCATCGCAGCAGTGTCCGATCTCAACTTAGACGGCTTTAATGACGTAGCAATCGGAGCGCCGCTGGAGAATGACCACCGAGGAGCCGTCTATATCTACCACGGAGACACGAGGACGCTGAAGGAAAAATATGTACAGGTGAGACAAGGAATCCTGTTAAGATTCAGAATATTTATTGTCATTGTCATAAAAGAACAATGGAGCATCCATATCTAAAATTCACAGAATAAAAACCAATAAGATAAATACCTATAAAGAACCTAAACCCAGAAATAACCCAATTATCCAAACCCAATTAATAATGGAGCTTTGAACCTGTAAACATCCAAACATCCACTGACCACCAAAACTACCAACTGTCCGGTCCCCCTTTTGAGGATGAAAAATCTACAGCTCCCCCACAAACAACCCCAGCTAACATCGTAATAGTGGTGCAATTCAATTTTTTTAAAGAAACATGAATGTTGTAACAACACTTTTTGCTTTTCCTTGTTGTCGTATTTAGCCGCAATCGTCCCCCACCTCTCCCCTCTATATGGTAACAAATGTTGCGTGCATCTTTACGTCACATGTTCACATCACATACACTTTCACGTTACATTCATACGCTGAGCAGGTAAAGCAACAAACACGTGGGACAACCTGGATCTCACAGATCTTCCAGCTGCATTAGCATAAGTAAATGTACAGGAGTCGTTTCAGTTATTGTACAGACATTACACACATACCATAGCCGAACAGAGATGGGTGGATAATTACATACGTCAGAAACAGAAAAGGACATAGCGGCCTGCCAGGACTATCCAATCGTATTTGTCCTACTGTTGCATCTTCGTATAAACAAGGACGACACTTTTGCATCTTCTGTTTTCATCGTCTTCGTATAAATGTATCCAGAGACGCGCTTCAATTCGTCCCGCTCTGGAAGGAGTCTTCAGATTTGTGCGTATTCACACCCTGACGACATCAGCTTCGTGTAAATGAGACACTTATAAAATATGCTGTCATATTTAGCCACAATCTTCCTCGTGTAAATGGTCCCTCAATCTGTCCATCCTTTGGCTGTTTTTCGATTCATGCAATGCATGATGGGATATTGTGCTTTGATTAGTGACCATCGATGTCCACTACATTTGGCGGTGGATTGGAATGTACTATATAGTGATTATAAATAGTTCACTAAAAATTTGAACACATCTACAAAATGGCCCTATATGGTGGTTAGGGAGAGCGTTGTTTTTTTGTTTGTTTGTTTGGTTTTTTTTACGTCAGCGATGTAATGGCACACATGGGTCCCTACACTCAGAGTTTATAGAGCATAGAGCCAGTACTGTATATACACTGTTCCTCCCAAAAAAAATTTGCAAGACTGTCCACCCTAAAGCTGGACGGATGGACAGCCTAGTTGAAAGCCCTGGATAATGCTAATGCTAATGCTAATGAATTCTGTTCACTAGCATGTTCGTGTGTTTCTTCCGTAGCGTATCCCAGCAGGTGGAGATGGTAAAAAGGTGAAATTCTTCGGCCAGTCCATCCACGGAGTCATGGATCTAAACGGAGACGGGATCACTGATGTTACCATAGGAGGTCTGGGAGGGGCCTCGCTGTTCTGGTGAGCCACCGTTACATGTAAACATACACTCCTTAAAACCTGCATTCCACCTCAGTAATTAACAGCAGCACATGGAAGCTGGAGGCATCTGAAACGTCCGCTCTGCGTCGTCTTCTCCGGGTTTGGACAGCTGTTGGCGTCCCGCAGGGCTTGTAAGCTCGGGACCAGCAACTTCCTAATGATCTCTATGTTCAAACCCCTGGATACGAGCTGGAGGCCGGCCCACAGACTTTTCAAACATCAGCCCACACTAGGACTTGTCTTCCCAGGCAGACCTTCTCCCACAGCCTCCACTGGCAGGAGCTCAACAAAGCTGTGTGAAAACTCCAACTCCCAAGTGGCTCAGAGTTTAAATAGGTTCTGGCAGCAGATGCTCCGTTCTTCCCGGGCTGTTGGCTGTGTTCTACGGATCTAAATGTTGGGAAGAAAAAGTGTGTTATGGCCCAACTTTAACCCTTTATCCACCAAGTGACTATTTTTGGTAACTTCCGTATACATTAGAAGACAGTGACAGCAACATTTATAGACAAAGATGAATGACAGTGGGTTAGTTTATGTTCAGTTAATGATATATTTGACTGAAAAAAGCACTTGTTCTTCAGTTTTCTCTGTTTCTCATATAATAACCCTTAATTTTAATCTAAGCTTTCATTGACATTTAGATAATCAGTCAATCAAATACAGGAAAATCCAATTAATTTTATTTATAGAGCACAAATGTATACATCCATAAGGGTTCCAAAGTGCTGTACAATAAAATAAACATAATATAACACAATAAACAGCTAAAAAGACAAACAAAAAAACACATGATTTTCACTGAAAACATAAACAACCACTATATATAATAATTAGTGGTGATGACTTTAGAAACGTTGACCTTTTATTGGCCAAAAAGTAATTTTGTTTAAATTTTGAGGATGTGTTGGGGGTGTCACAAGGAACCAATTATTACATTTTGGTGGTGATCCAGAAGAGATCCTGGATTCTGGATCACTTTGAAATGTATTCTCCATTTACTGCAATGTACAATTTCAAAGTGATCTAGAATCCAGGATCTCTTCTGGATCACCACCAACATTTAATAATTTCCAGATCTTCCCATTATCAACGTACCCTGAAAATTTCATCATAACTTTTCGAGTTATTTTGCTAACAGACAAACTCTGACAGAAACATAACGTCCTTGGTGGAGGTAATAAATAAAAACCTATAAATCAGGGGCCTCAAACATGTAGCCTGGGGGTCAAATACCAATGGTTCTAATGTGGCCCCCCATAATAACCTATTAATTGACCTATTAAATGATGATTAAATGATGATTAAATCACTCCATATTTTCTTCTCAGTTTTTTCTTTGCTTAGAAATGATGACAACTTCAAATTTTTGTCATTGTTTTCCTGTGAAAAATATTAAATTATGAAAATATTTACATTTACAAACTATCCTGTAACAACAAAATGTGAAAAACTTGAACAAATGTGAACAATCTTAAATATCTAAAGAAAAATAGACAAAATTTGAACCATTTTCTGCTTCTGTTACTAAGAGTTTCGTGTCTTTGTACAACTGATCCATAATAAATCAACTGAGGCAGAATATTGTCAAAGTTACCCTTAGTTTATTTATGAAATGTAACTTTAAAAAGAAGAATTGGATCATTTATAATTTATAAAAGTATTTTCATAATCTAATGGGGGGGGGGGTCATGCACTGAAAAAAATGACAAAAAATTTGGAGTTGTCATTATTTGTACGTTATTATGTTTTCATTTTACTGGTCCGGCCTATTGGAGTTCAAATCAGGCTGAATGTGGCCCCTTCTCTAAAGGGTTAAAACTTAAGATGCATTGGTTACTGTTTTTTTTCCTTTGAGAAAGTAGAAGCATATGCATAGTTAGACACACACACAAATAAAACTACACACACACACACATGTTGCGCCGCCTACAGTGATGTTTTCAAGATGTTGACGTGTTTGTTTAAACCCACCAGGTCCAGAGACGTTGCAGAGCTCCATGCCAACATGACCTTTGACCCCGCCAAAATAAAACTGCAGCAGGCCCAGTATCAGTGTGAACACGGCGGTCGAAAGTCGGTGTGTGTGAAAACGGAAGTGTGTTTTGTCTACACTGTCAAGTCCGACAACAAAGATGCTAACACGGTTAACGGTGAGTGGTCAAGACCAGGGTTCCTGTAGATCCTTGAAAAGTCTTAAAAGACATTGAATTCATTGTTCTAAAAATAAGGCCTTAATTGTCATTAAAATGTCTTAAATCGAATTTTCAAAAGTCTTAAAAATTTGGACACATTAATAAGATTAGTTTGAAATAAAGAAGTATTTAGTAACATTTAGGCCGTCTATATTAGAAAAATAATTTAGTGCGAGTAGAAAATGAGGGCAAGTTCTGGTTCTTGATGCAAATGGTTCATGAATGTAGCAGCAACTGGACCAAAAAGTCATGTTCTATTTAAAATAAACAGTTGGTAAAACTACTCCAGGTAATTCATGTGCTGTTTTTTTCCCCTTTTCAATTTTGGTTCATTGTCAGCTTGGTCTTAAATTTAATTTTTTTTTTTTTTTTTAAAGTCTTGAATTTCACTTGCTCTGAGCTGTAGGAACCCTGTAGACTGTAGTTGTTGCCCTCAGTGTGTTGCCACATTGCATCATGGGAGTGTGTTTTGTGTCCCCAGAGGTCCACTATAACCTGAGCGTGGACGCCCTTCGAGCCAAAGCCAGGGCAGCATTTCTTTACCCTGACGGTAAAAGCGATCGCAGAATTACAAAGAGATTCACCATCGCTGACGGAAAGAAGGAGTGTTTGACAGAGACGTTCATGATGTCGGCAAGTACCAGGATGTTTTACACAATACAGTACACACCTTTACTGAGAGCTCACTGAAGCTCAATGTTACAAAGACCAAAGAACTATGTTGTGGATCTTCTGGGAAGACCCCAGACCTGTTGGAACCCCTGCAGATCCATGGTTTGGGTGTGGAGCAGGTGCTTTTTTTTAAGTATCTGGGGATGGAGATGGACACCACTTTGTCCTTTGGGCCACATGTGGACTCTATTAACAACAAGTATTCAGAGAAGGCCTAAGGTCGCCCCTATTTTGTGCTAATCTCAACATTCTATGACGATCCGTTCTTGAATTAGAGCCAATAATGTGATTTTGATCTTTCTCCTAAATGCCACCTTGACCTTTGACCTTTTGCAATATTGATAATTTTGTTATATGTATATATGTGTCAGTGCATGTAATATTATGATAATAGATCCAGTATTGATTAACTTATAGTTAAGTATAATTTTGTGACATGTCACCTTTGACCTCCAGAGATCTCAAAAGTATTGGTCGTAGGTGATAACATCAATTATAGAAGTCTTCATTCTGTATCTGTCTATCAAATACAGTACAATAAACTAGAAAAACACTCTGAGAGCACAGACCTCTGCCAAGAGGGGGGGTTCCGGACCACCACCAAAATCTAATCATTTGTTGATCTCCCCATGACCACCTGAAAATGTCATCAAACAAACAAACAAACAAACCAATGTTGGCAAAAACAACCTCCTGAAAATGTAAGGAGTATAAAGTACAGATATTTATGAACAAATGTAGGAAGGAAAAGTCAGAAGTGGTTAGAAAAATAAATACTCAAGTAAAGTAACAGTTCCTATAAACATCTCCTTAAATACAGTAACCTACTTTATACCTTTACTTTATTACTTTCCACCTCTGCTGTGGAGTTGAATAAATAAAAACAATCACATTTAGCCAAGCTTTGCATTTATAGCTTAACTAGACCAAAGAGAAATGTTTTAAAATGCATCAATCCATTAAAAAAAAAGCAAAATATGGCTCCTTTAATGTCTTATCTGAAATGAAACAGTAACTTACTTATGTTTCCGTATTTTGACAAGATGCAGCGGTGCTGAGGTCAGCCGAATGCCGTGAGATTTCTGCTCATTCATGAAAGTATAATTAATGTTTAGGAAAAATGTAAATGGTTTTAGGGCTGGAAGCCAGAGAGTCCAGCACAGAGCAGGACTTGGTTCTAACATGAAACAGATTCTTATTCCTGATCAAAGCGCTCGTTGGTACGGCCCTGTTCGGTGATAAATGACAGAAAAGGAAGTGGAGCGAGAGAGTGAAGGTGATGTTTGCAGGTTGTGACAAAGTGACAGTAATGAGTGTCCTGACAAACACATCACAGGCTGTTTCTGATGGTCGGAAGGTTTGTACGCGAGCACATCATCTGTCTTTTTCATACAGAGGTGGTCGAAGGAGTCACATCCTGTACTGAAGTAGAAGTACTTCTCAATTGGAATAAAGTAAAAAAGTAAAACTGCATATTTTTTTTTGCTATTGATAAAATAATACTTATTTAAGCAGGAAAAATAAGTTAGTCTGTCTGTCTGTTAGGCTGTCTGTCTGTTAGTGCGTCTGTCTGTTAGTCTGTCTGTTTGTTAGTCTGTCTGTCTGTTAGTCTGTCTGTCTGTTAGTTTGTCTGTCTGTTAGTCCGTCTGTCTGTTAGTCTGTCTGTCTGTTAGTCTGTCTGTCTGTTAGTCTGTCTGTCTGTTAGTCTGTCTGTCTGTTAGTCCGTCTGTCTGTTAGTCCGTCTGTCTGTTAGTCTGTCTGTCTGTTAGTCTGTCTGTCTGTTAGTCTGTCTGTTTGTTAGTCTGTCTGTCTGTTAGTCTGTCTGTCTGTTAGTCTGTCTGTCTGTTAGTCTGTCTGTCTGTTAGTCCGTCTGTCTGTTAGTCTGTCTGTCTGTTAGTCTGTCTGTCTGTCTGTTAGTTTGTCTGTCTGTTAGTCCGTCTGTCTGTCTGTCTGTTAGTCTGTCTGTCTGTTAGTCCGTCTGTCTGTTAGTCTGTCTGTCTGTTAGTCTGTCTGTTTGTTAGTCTGTCTGTCTGTTAGTCTGTCTGTCTGTTAGTTTGTCTGTCTGTTAGTCCGTCTGTCTGTTAGTCTGTCTGTCTGCCTGTTAGTCTGTCTGTCTGTTAGTCCGTCTGTCTGTTAGTCCGTCTGTCTGTTAGTCTGTCTGTCTGTTAGTCTGTCTGTCTGTTAGTCCGTCTGTCTGTTAGTCCGTCTGTCTGTTAGTCCGTCTGTCTGTTAGTCTGTCTGTCTGTTAGTCTGTCTGTCTGTTAGTCTGTCTGTCTGTTAGTCCGTCTGTCTGTTAGTCCGTCTGTCTGTTAGTCTGTCTGTCTGTTAGTCTGTCTGTCTGTTAGTCCGTCTGTCTGTTAGTCCGTCTGTCTGTTTGTTAGTCTGTTAGTCTGTCTGTCTGTCTGTTAGTTTGTCTGTCTGTCTGTTAGTCTGTCTGTCTGTTTGTCTGTCTGTTAGTCTGTCTGTCTGTTAGTCCGTCTGTCTGTTAGTCCGTCTGTTAGTCTGTCTGTCTGTTAGTCCGTCTGTCTGTTAGCCAGTCTGTTAGTCCGTCTGTCTGTCTGTCCGTCTGTCTGTTAGTCTGTCTGTCTGTCTGTTAGTCTGTCTGCCTGTTAGTCTGTCTGTCCGTCTGTCTGTTAGTCTGTCTGTCTGCCTGTTAGTCCGTCTCTCTGTTAGTCTGTCCGTCAGCCTGTCTGTCTGTTAGTTAGCAAGCTAACTCAAAAGTTAAGGATGGATCTTGTTGATATTTTCAGGGTAGGTTGGTAATGGAGAGGTCTGGAAATGATTAGATTTTGGTGGTGATCGAATTTGGATTAAATTTGTCAGGATGTGTTGGGAGTGTCTTCCATTTCACGTGTGGATGCTCATCCACACGTGACAAATAAAGAATTCTGATTCTGATTAAATGTTGGTGGTGATTTGGAAGAGATTCTGGATCACTTTGAAACGTCTTACATTTATATAAATATCTGTACTTTATACTCTTTATATTTATATAAATATATGTACTTTATACTCTTTATATTTATATAAATATCTGTACTTTATACTCTTTATATTTATATAAATATATGTACTTTATACTCCTTATATTCTCAGAATAGACTCATTACTTTTTCAAACTAGACAAATGTGACAGTAAGAAAAATAAGTTGGAAATCAGAAATTGAGACTTACTATATCATAAGTTTGACTTTTTATCTCATAATTATCCATTTTATGTCTCATAAAATGACTTTTTTCTCATAATTTTGACTTTTTATTTTGATTTTGATTTTTTTTAAATCTCATAATTATTAGTATTATTTTATTTATTTATTTAATTAATTAAAATCTGCTATTTATGATTTTTTTATGTTTCCTAAATGCCCCAAACTGAGTACCATGACCCAATAAAATACATCATCTTCACAGTAACTCACTTTTAAAGGCTTTATTTTTGTATATTTTTGAAAAATTTTTTTTACATTTTTCTGATTCCTGCTTAAAAGAAATAAAGATAGATAGATAGATAGATAGATAGATAGATAGATAGATAGATAGATAGATAGATAGATAGATAGATAGATAGATAGATAGATAGATAGATAGATAGATAGATAGATAGATAGATAGATAGATAGATAGATAGATAGATAGATAGATAGATAGATAGATAGATAGATAGATAGATAGATAGATAGATAGATAGATAGATAGATAGATAGATAGATAGATAGATAGATAGATAGATAGATAGATAGATAGATAGATAGATAGATAGATAGATAGATAGATAGATAGATAGATAGATAGATAGATAGATAGATAGATAGATAGATAGATAGATAGATAGATAGATAGATAGATAGATAGATAGATAGATAGATAGATAGATAGATAGATAGATAGATAGATAGATAGATAGATAGATAGATAGATAGATAGATAGATAGATAGATAGATAGATAGATAGATAGATAGATAGATAGATAGATAGATAGATAGATAGATAGATAGATAGATAGATAGATAGATAGATAGATAGATAGATAGATAGATAGATAGATAGATAGATAGATAGATAGATAGATAGATAGATAGATAGATAGATAGATAGATAGATAGATAGATAGATAGATAGATAGATAGATAGATAGATAGATAGATAGATAGATAGATAGATAGATAGATAGATAGATAGATAGATAGATAGATAGATAGATAGATAGATAGATAGATAGATAGATAGATAGATAGATAGATAGATAGATAGATAGATAGATAGATAGATAGATAGATAGATAGATAGATAGATAGATAGATAGATAGATAGATAGATAGATAGATAGATAGATAGATAGATAGATAGATAGATAGATAGATAGATAGATAGATAGATAGATAGATAGATAGATAGATAGATAGATAGATAGATAGATAGATAGATAGATAGATAGATAGATAGATAGATAGATAGATAGATAGATAGATAGATAGATAGATAGATAGATAGATAGATAGATAGATAGATAGATAGATAGATAGATAGATAGATAGATAGATAGATAGATAGATAGATAGATAGATAGATAGATAGATAGATAGATAGATAGATAGATAGATAGATAGATAGATAGATAGATAGATAGATAGATAGATAGATAGATAGATAGATAGATAGATAGATAGATAGATAGATAGATAGATAGATAGATAGATAGATAGATAGATAGATAGATAGATAGATAGATAGATAGATAGATAGATAGATAGATAGATAGATAGATAGATAGAAGAGAACATTTTTCTTTATCGTCCACTTATTCTCTGCTGTTTTTTTTCCTCCACAGGCCAGACTGGACTTCAGAGATCCTCTCATGGTGTCTTTGGATTTTGGGCTGGTTGATGAGGACAAAGGACCTGTCCTGGATGAAAGCATTCCTCGCTCCATCAATAAAACAGTAAGATCACTGTGTCCATACAAGGAACAATCCTTAAGCCTTTAACTCCTGAGACTTTAACAGTTCCAGTCAAAAATATATACGTAACAAAATGGACAATAACAGCCAAAAATGTAAAATAAACCAACAAAATAATAAGTAACATTAACAAAATAAGACACAAATAAAAATAATAAAATGCAATATTAAATGTGGAAATATAAA
The DNA here is from genome assembly GCA_020466265.1 of Siphamia tubifer. Taxonomy (NCBI): domain Eukaryota; kingdom Metazoa; phylum Chordata; class Actinopteri; order Kurtiformes; family Apogonidae; genus Siphamia; species Siphamia tubifer. The sequence goes on along the minus strand of CM035794.1, from coordinate 74,841,219 downwards.
ACAAAATAAGGAACAAAATGAACAAAAACTAATAAATATTTACAAAATAATAACTTAACTTAGTTAAAATAAACTAAAATGAAGTATGCATAAATAAATAATATTGTAATCTGGTTCCAGTAGTTTGTTTGTTTTTTTCCTAAATTGCTTTTTTGACACCTGTTTATTTCCATATATCAAATCCATGAACAAAATATGTATAAATATGTATTTTTTTTTCAGAATATTGAAACTAAACCATCCTTTCAGAACGATGACGCATCAGGGGTTAAAGGGTTAAAAAAAAGTTGCACATGTGATATTTCACAGCACCACCATCGTTTGGTACCAATCTGAAAGTTCTGTGACCCCCCCTCCCTGTCCTTGAGTTATAACTGATAATGTGATTTTGACCTTTGACCTTTACTCAAATGGATCATTGCATCTGATGTGCATTAGCTATATGTATATGTCCATGTCATTTCACTCTAATATCTTAAGTATTCATTGAGTTATAGCATGATATGTCCCTGGACACACACACACACACACACACACACACAGTCGTTACAATAATCTCTCTAATGTTGGGTGAGATTAAACATTTGGAGTTGTCATTATTTATAGGTTATTATATTTTTTTCAGACTGAATGTGGAAAATGAAGAAAATAAGTTTGAGACTCACGTTTTAGAGTCAGAGACAGGAAGGATTTGAGCGTCCTCTTAAACATCCTCTGTCTCCATAATCCAAAAGTGAGTAGAGGGTTTTCCTTGCCTGGCTCTGACTCTTGTCCTGTTCCACTGCATTAGCATGTGCAGCAGCTGAGCGCCATCAGTCAGTGTTTCCTCTGCACCGCATTAGCGTTTCCACACCAACACTCACTAAACTCTTCCCACACTCCCACATACATAGCTGATCTAACAAGACGCTTTCCAGATAATTGTTGCAATGAGTGATGGCTCTAGATAAAGACTGAAAATATTTTCCTCTTAACATGAGAATTCAGCTACGGACAATGGAATTAAAGCCTTTGTTTATTAACCCATTAAAACCCAAACAGCTGCTGACAATAGAAAAAAAGATTAATCTGCTTATACACAGATTATCAACTTCATTAATACTTTAAATAAATCAAATCAGCAAGAAATAGCCTTAGAAATAGTTAAATTAAACATTATACTATATATATATATATATATATTTTTTTTTTTTTTTTCCACACTGGATCATAAGGCGTATTCAGTGAAACGATACACTTGGGGGGCGAACAGTTAAATGGAGATTTTTTAAAACTTAGGGCTTTTAAAATTAACACAGATAATATAACCATCATGATTAGTCTGATTAAGAAATGGAACACAACACAGAACAAAACACACTTTTATTCTGCTAAATCAGACTTTAAAAAAAGGCCAAATTCTCAGGTAAAATGTTAAAATCATAAATGGGAAAAAGTCTAACTCATGACATAAATTCAAAATTATGAGATAAAAAAATCTAAATTCCAAGTCACTAAACACAACTAGAATTTATATATATATATATATATATATATATATATATATATATATATATACACACACACAGCCATGGCTCAGTCGGTAGAGCAGGTCGTCCATTAACCAAAGGGTTGGTGGTTTGATTCCCGCTCTGTCCTAGTCAGTCTGTTGTGTCCTTGGGCAAGACACTTCACTGCCTCCAGTGTCACTCACGCTGGTGTATGAATGTTGGGTGGTGGTCACAGGGGCCGTAGGCGCGAAATGGCAGCCATGCTTCTGTCAGTCTGCCCCAGGGCAACTGTGACTACATATGTAGTTTACCACCACCAGAGGGAACATGTGAGAGTGAATGAATAATGGAACACTAATGTGAAGCGCTTTGGGTGCCTTGAAAAGTGCTACATAAATCTAATCCATGAACATTATTATTATTATTATTATTAATATTATAAATACAGCGTTTTATTCATGGTCAATTGAAATTAATCCAAAGCAACCACCCAGTGATTAATCTAATTTAAAATTTTAATCATTTGACAGCTCTAATAAAAATATGAATACAGTTAATGTCGGCCGTAAATAAAATACGTAATTGTATTTTGAAAAAGTAAAATATCAGTCCTTTAAATGAGGTTAAATAGAGAGTAAATGCATTTGGGAGTTGCTCTACAAGTAGCTTTGGCTCTTTATGGGTAAAAGAGCCCCCCACCCCCCAAACATGTAATGTGTTTAAAAGCCTTGACACATCCTGAGTCCCGTCAGTGTCACAATTTATCACTGTGGTAAAGAGCGCTGCACTTACGTAAGCGAGGGAGCATTAGTGAGCCCTCTCCTGTTATTGTTATTGAAAGGAAGAGCATGGGACACACACAGAAAAAGGAAGTCATCAAACGGAAGCTGCACTATTTCATCTGACATTGTGCTGCATACGTCTGTCGTCCTGTCCTGTTGATCTCAGCAGATCATTGAGAAAAGGAACAAATACGACTGTGACCTGCAAACTCTGGGGGGGGGGCTGAGGTCACCCTTTAAAGGTGTCATTCCATGGTTATGTCATTAATGTTACATTGTTATTGAATACATTGTGTGTTGGTTATATTTAAAAAAACGTCCAGATTGTTTTATTTCCAGCTGTTTTTTTTTACAGTAGAAAAAAGAGTTGAGGTGGAACAACAGAGTTTACGGTACTTCCTCATACATGTCCATGACGCAGTGATGAGGCGTCTCTGATTGGCTCAGAATGTGTGAATGAACACCCCCCCTCTCTCTCCTCTCCCTCTATGTGTGTTTACCTTTACCAGAGTATCATCCAGCTAGGTTTTGTGCTGTTGTTTGTTCTCAAAACGTGCAGGTAAAAAAACATGAACCAGTTTTTGCAGCAGCTACTGTGGCACCATTTTCTCTTGTAGATGCTAATGCTAATGCTACTTCAGATTCACTGCAATCGGGGAAGGGTTTAACCCCACATGGGTGACGCTAAAGTCCATCTGACATCAGACGGACCGGCTTTTTCTGGGTCCCTGGTTCCTTGTTGTTGTTTAGTGTGAATGCAGTATGCAGCCAGTGGAGGTGATGAACCACTGTTAAAAGAGCATGTGTTGGTAAGTCTGGGTGAGTCATCACCATGGTAACGCTGGGTGAGCCATCAGATTCCAACAGGAGAAAAGTGGTTTTCAGTGGAATGACAACCTTTAAATTGATGAATGTAATCTCTATATAAGCACATTAAGCTTTTGGCCTTCCTGCACTTGTTATATATTTAATTTATATTTTTATAGTTGCTTATGTACAGAGGTGGTTGAAGTAGAAGCACAGGTACTGACTTTTAATGTGTTAATCCTTGAACCGTTAATCATGTTGGTCTTGGTTTCTTATAGATCCCGTTGGTAGACTGTGGGATTGATGAGAGGTGCATCGCTGACCTGTCCCTAAAAGCTGAGCCCAGTGTCAAATCGTAAGTTTCATACAGTTGTTTTAAATTCATTTCAAAAATAAAATTATTATTATTATTGGATGTATGTGTGTGGTATGAGTATGTATATGTGTTTGTATTGCCATCTTTCTGGGGACATTGATATTTTGACATGGTCACACCATGGAGACTAAAATGTATGTCCCCACGAGGGTCAAATATAAATGTAGGTAAGGTCCCCACTAGTAAAATATAAATGTAGGTAAGGTCCCCACTAGTAAAATATAAATGTAGGTAAGGTCCCCACTAGTAAAATATAAATCTGTGTGAAGTATGGACATTTATGTGAATGATGTTCCCTATATATACGTTAACTTGTTTTTTCCTGAAGTCCCCATAAAGCATGAGGGAAACAGGTGCAAAATGAAAAAAAGAAAGTCCATCTGTGCCACTAAACATGGTCTTTTCTGGGTTAATATTCTTTGTGTAGTATTAAGTGTTCCAGTGCTTTGCTGCCTCCTGCTGGACACATGTGTTCATTACAGTTGTGACACCAGACTGTTTCTACCTCCACAGGATGGTCATCAATGCAAGTAAAGACAAGATTGATTTGAAAGTCAGTGTTAGAAACAGCAAAGACAACGCATACAACACCAAAGTGATGGTCAGCTTCAGCCCAAACATCAACTACGTCAAAGTGGAGGTGAGATGGAAAACAGCTCATTTTAATGGGACCGTCACAAACCATGTATCATTCGTTCATTCATTTTTCAAAATAAAACCAAAAATAAGACAATGAAAAAAAAAACCCAATTTCTTCATTATTTGTTTCCCAAACCAAAATTTAAAAAACAGATAGTGATGCGTTTGTTCAATTTTCCTTTATGTGTTTAAATTAATAATAGAAATTATTGTTTTTTATTTTTGTAATTTTGTTTTTTATTATTTTTATTTCTTTTATTTTGTATTTTTTAATATAAATCTAAGTTAATTAATTAATAGTTTTTTATTTGTACATTTTTCTTTTTTTTTTCTTATTTAATTTATTTGTAAATGTTTTAAAAATAAAATAATGAAAATATTTACATTAAAAAACTCTTTCAACCAATGTGAATAAGACAAAACAAATGAAAGAATAAGCCTAATTTGAACAATTCTGCTTTGTTTATTATTTCCACATGTTCATTATAACTTGCAGATCATAGTGGATCTATAAATACACAGAAGATTTCATCAGACAGATTATTCTTCAAACTTCTCTTGAAAACACATTTCTTCATATATTTGTTCAAGATTATTTTTTGTGAATTCATACTTTGTTTTAGTGTAAATATGTGAAAATATTTACATTTACAAAGAAAAAAATTGGAGTTGTGATCATTTACAGATTATTATGATAGTATTTTACTGGTCGGACCCTCTTCACATTAAATTGATCTGAATGTGGAACATGAATTAAATGATTAATATCTTAATATCTATTTTTGAATTTCACAAATTCATCCCAAGGGCCGGATTGAACCCTTTGGCGGGCCGATTTTTGGCCCCCGGGTCTTATGTTTGACACCTTTGTTTTATATAATGTGCAAATACACTTTGTGTGTACTTTTATAGTAAAGGTTTGGCTTGACATTGTGCACCGTGTTATAATGAAGGTTTGTTTTGTGTGTAACTATTGCTGCACATCTTTGCCAGGACCCTTAATGAGGTTTTCCTCTTTAAATACATGTTAAATAAAATAAAATTAGTTTCCCAGAAATATGACTTTGTTTTCCATATTCTGTCACTGCGGGTCATGGTCTGTTCTGGTTTATTCAACTTGCTTCAGGTCAAAATTGGATAAAACAGAAAAAGGCCCTTATCCATTTCATCCATTATTCATTTAAACTTTAAACTTAAAAATTATGAAATAAAAAAAAAAAAAAAATAATGATGAGCTGAAAAGTCATTATTATTATTAGATGAAAAAGTCAAAAATGGAACATAAATTGAAATTCAGAGAAAAAGTCACAATCATGAAATAAAATTCATAATTATAATATAAAATCATATTTTCTCCTCACTGATTTTCCCTCTGAAGTCAATTATTTTTCGTACTGTCACATCTGTTTAGTTTGAAAAAGTAATGAGTCTATTGTGAGAATGTAAGGAGTATAAAGTACAGATATTTATGAACAAATGTAGGGAAAAATAGAAATAAAAATAAATACTCAGGTAAAGTAAAGATACTTGAAAAAAATCTACTTAAGTAAAACCATTATTCTGCACATATTCTCTGTATTTAAAAAAAGGCAAAATCTTCAAAAACAATGCATAGAATGAATGTATGTGTTTTTTTTTCAACTCTAACCACATGTTACTGTGCATTTTCAGCCAGAAAATGATTACACTTTAAATCACACTAAAGTGGAGTTTGCTGTGGGATATCCTTTCCTTGGAAACAATGCAGAGGTGAGTTTCAAACATTTATTTTCCTGTAAATCCAACCACATACTTTTAAAGTTAACTGCTGTTGTGATTTAATATTTAACGTCTGCAGGAAAACTTTGAAGTGAAATTCGAGGTCAGTCCAGAACATATTATGAAGGAAATCCAGATTAACGTGACGGCTGTGAGGTGAGATGATCAATGTTCTATCCATTTAATATTTACAGAAATGACCAAAAATAGTCACTTATATGATGAACAGTTAATGTTCATACATGCACCATGTATGGAAAATGCACCATGTATGGAAAGTGTTATGTCAGTAAAGTTTGATTCAAATATGTGACATGAATCATATATTAATTAATTTTCATACAAATGAAAGAGACTTAACTATTTTTCCTAGATGTCGAAACTTTAAAACAGGTCAATTTGACCCATAAATTAACCCGGGTTAAAGACGTTTGTAGTTTGTTTGTTTTTCAGATCAGTGGAGGACAAAAGTATTTCATATTAGTTAATATATTAGTTTTTATTGTTCCCACAGCGACAGTGAAGAACTAACTTCTACCCTGAACGATAACACGGTGCACATCTCTATCCCTGTCCAGTACCAGGCTGGACTCATTTTCACTGCGTGAGTCAATGTTTTTGATATTTTTAAAAAATATTTGTATGTTTTTATATCGTACAACTTATTTTTATTGTAGATTATTTATTATAGGAATCTGTCATTTTTATTTGTTTTATTTTCTCTTTTAAATATATTTACATTTGTTTGAATAATGATAATAATGTCTGTCCATCCAACCATCCATTGATCATCCATCCATCCATTCATTCATCATCCATCCATTCATTCATTCATCATCCATCCGTCCATCCATTCATCATCCATCCATCCGTCCATCCATTCATCATCCATCCATCCGTCCATTCATTCATCATCCATCCATCCGTCCATACATTCATCATCCATCCATCCATACATCCATCCATCCATTCATTCATCATCCATCCATCCATACATCCATCCATTCATCATCCATCCATCCATCCATCCAAACAGAGGCCACTTGGCTTTAATAGCATCAACAGGAAGATTGTTTAAAAATCCCCAAAAATGTACCTTTGACCTCCCGTTCCCAAAATATGACGACATCTATTCTAGGTCACTGGCAATAATATAACCTTAACCAATAGATGCAATAAATGCCTACTGTCACAAATATGCAACATACCCCAAAATCTATTTATTATTGTATGTGCTATAGTCAAATTAATGATCTACTTAAATTAGCATTTACTTTATATGTATCAGAAGTGGAAGTAATTAAGTAGAACTACTTCCTGTACTCTACTTAAGTACAGTTTTTAGGTGTACTTTTGTTTTTAGGTGTACTTAAATACTTTACTTGACTATTTATTTTTCTGGCAACTTTTAACTTTTACTCCCTCCATCTTTGTATAAATATCTGTACTTTATACTCTTTACATTTATATAAATATCTGTACTTTATACTCTTTACATTTATATAAATATATGTACTTTATACTCTTTACATTTATATAAATATCTGTACTTTATACTCTTTACATTTATATAAATATCTGTACATTATATTCTTTACATTCTCAGAATAGACTCATTACTTTTTCAAACTAGACAAATGTGACAGTATGAAAAATAAGCTGAAAATCAGAAATTGTGACTTCCTAAAAAAAGAGGGGGGGGTTATACATATACATATATATATATATATGACCTAATAAAACACATCATCTATACAGTAACTCACTTTTAAAGGCTTTATTTTAGGATATTTTAAATTTTTGTGTGTTTTTTTCCTGCTTAAATAAGTATTATTTCATCCATAGCAAAGATAAAATATCTGTTTTAAATTACTGTAGGTGGCCTGTGGATGAACACATCATTGTGAAGGAGGGTGAGAAGTTCCCCGCCGTCATCAACGAGACCAAGTTTCTGGGAGAGGAAGTCAACATTAGCTACACGGTAACGAATATTATTCTGCCTGACGACGAGTGAATGGACATGAATGGCTTTTATTTATGAAGGTTTTATGATTAATCCTTGTGAAGTACTTTATTTGTCATTATACATGGTACAATGAAATATGTCCTCTGCATGTAACCCATCCTTCATACCATTGGGGCACCTGTAAGGAGCAGTGGGCACCCATGGGTGGCGCCCGCGGACCCATCTCCAGCTGTAGAACCAGGCTCATGGTCAGAATCACCTGCTGGAGGATGTTACCCTAACAAACATATTTTTGGGTGATGGGGGAAACCAGAGCACCCGGAGGAAACTCATCCAGACACAGAGACAGAAACATGTAAACTCCACACAGAAAGGCCTGCACGGTCCGGGAATCGAACCCGGGTCTTCTACTGTGATGCAAGAGCGCTAACCACTCAGCCACTGTGCCGCCATATTTATCCTTTTTTTTAAAATTATTATTATTACTTTTTTTTTACCCATATTGCCCCCAAATATCGATTTAAGGAAATCGGCGTTCCATATCGGCCAAGGGTGATGGAAAAAAAATCTGTATCAGTCGATCTTTAATGTGGAGTCTGTGGTGACGTCACATGTTCTCCAGGCGTGTCGTCCAAATTATGAACAGGTTTTACTCACAAATGAATCAGTCGTTAGTTAACAGAAGCACACATTAATAATTATCATTTATTATGACATTCAACATGTGTGTGATTCAGGTCACATGACAAACCAGATACCATTTAACATTTTATTTCCCATTGAATACCATTCATTCAGGCCCCATGAGCCTCCTGGAAGGGGCGGAGACTTAAGCTCCACATAGAAAACATCAGGTTTTTCAAGAAAAAAAATGTGCCGTCAAAATTGAGACATTAACGCAGATTAATCGATCATCATGATTAGTCATTAAATATTTTAATGCAATTAAACTGAACAGTTGTTTAGAGTTGTTTTTTCTAACACAAAAATACTTTCAAATAAATAATTTTTTAATGTATTTTCACTTACAAAATTGTAAGTGAAAATACTTATAATTATTTATTTATTATTATAAATACTTATAATAACATTCATCTTTGAATGTTTTCTGTCTTTTGTTTTTGTAGGTGGAAAAAACTGGTGATTTTTCAACTCCACCCCTTGACCTGAAGGTGACGTATCCTCGTGTGTCTCCTATGGAAAACAACTTACTGTACCTGACTGCTATCACCAACAGCCCTGAGGTACACACACACACACACACACACACTCATTCATTTAAATGTCTCATGAGGACCAAATTTGTAATCACGTTGCCATTGGGTTGTGAACATTTTTTTTTTAAATAAAATAAAATCATGATAAAAATGTGAAATTAAATTACATTTATAAAATGTATCAATAAAAAGTGAAACAATAAATAAATAACAATAATAATTTCAAAATGACATAAATAAATACAAATAAATAATGTCTTTTTCAAAAAATATCATTAAATAAAAAATAAATACAATAAAAAAATAATTTAAAAAATACATAATTTTTTAAGTAAACACATCTTCAAATCTTTGAAAAATACATGTTACACTTTTCGCTTTATGGGGACATCTGGGGGGAAAAAATATTTATAGGGCCACATCATTTCTATTTTACTAGTTGGTGTCATTTGCATACTTTACATTGTCTTGTATTTTACTAGTGGGGACCTACATTTATATTTCAGCACCTTCAACAGTTTCAACAAAACAACTGTTCAATTTAATTTTTATATATATATATATATATATATATATATATATATATATATATATATATATATATATATATATATATATATATATATATATATATATATATATATATATAAAAATTAAATATATATATATATATAAAAATTAAATATATATATATATATATATATATATATATATATAAATTAAATATATATATATATATAAAAATTAAATATATATATATATATATATATATATATATCCCAACAATAGGTGCTGTTCTGGAAGATTTCAGATTAATCCAACATCTTGATCAATGTGATTAAAAAATTTAATGCAATTAAATGGAACAGTTGTTCACTTGTTAATTGCATATATGTTCATATTTTTGCATGTTTTGGATATTTTACAGCAGTTTTTTGTTCTTTTTTCTGTTATTTAGAGGAGTTTTTGAATATATTTTGAAATTTTCATCACTTTTTTGTCTTAGATTTTTTTTCTTTGGGATTTTAACAGGTTTTGCATATTTTTTTCTCCACATTTTTGTCTGTTTTTGTGAATTTTGAACAAACCCCCAAGACACAACAGTCGACTGAACCAAAATGAATCCAAAGCAACACCGTGATTAATCTGATTAAAAATTGTAATCATTTGACAGAGCTATAAATGACCTTTAAAATTGCTTAAAAAGTGCTTGAATTTGTCCTTGAAAAATGTTTCCAAAGCCTGTTTTCACACGTACCTGTTTTTCTTCATCAAAGGTTGAATGCAGAACAGAAGGTTTGATCAACCCTCTGAACATTAACACAGACGCAGTAAAACCTAATCCAAAGAAAGAATCACTGGGGGACTTTGTTCTGGTGAGTGATGGGCCTTTACTTCTGCTTCTGTGATCTAGTTTTTGCTGTTTTTGAAGAAAAGAAAACTATTAAGTACAATGTAAACCTGAAGAAGTTTCCACAAGTTAAAATGTAGGAGCTTATTAATGTATACTTGAACTAAAACATGACTTATTAACTCACTATTGTAAGGTTCTGTCAGTCCTACTGTCAGACTAAAGCAGGGTTCAGTGTCTTTGTCCAAGGACACTTGGACATGTGGACAGTTTGGCTTCGTCACAGTCCTTTGTTTTCTTTGGTTTTTCATGTACATGTCTTTAGTTTTTATTCATTTATTTTCTTGATTTCATTAGTCGGAACAGAGTGGAACTGAACTGAACTGAACTGAACTG
>CM035794.1:74822937-74825437 GCA_020466265.1 Siphamia tubifer | reverse complement strand
TCTGCCCTGCTCCATGAATGTCTTATTACAGTAGCCAATTTAACATCAGGGTGTCCTGGTTCTTCAACCCCTAACGCGGACCTTGTTGTCCCGGGCGCCGTCCGAGCCAGTTTGACTCTATTTGCTTGAGAAGCTTGAGAAATACCAAGGGCTGAAAGAGGAGTTAGAGAAAATGTGGAGTGTGAAGGCAACAGTGGTACCAGTAGTGATCGGAGCATTAGGGGCAGTGACCCCCAAGCTGGGAGAATGGCTCCAGCAGATACCAGGAACAACATCAGAGATCTCTGTACAAAAGAGCGCATTGCTAGGAACAGCTAAGATCCTGCGCAGAACCCTCAGGCTCCCAGGCCTCTGGTAGAGGACCCGAGCCTGAAGGAGACACCGCCCACGTGGGGCGAGAGGAACATTTTTTTTTTTTTTTTATTTAGTCTTTGTTAGTCAGCTCAACCGTTTGGTAGAGGTAACTTTGAACCCTCATATCTAATCTAAATTTAAGTCCTTTGACACCAAACTTCTTGGACAGTCTCCCCCTTCTGTAAGAAGCATGTAATGCACAAAAACACCACTGGGTGGCACTGTCAATGATATATTCAGCTGATACTAGTGTGTGTGTGTATATATATATATATATATATATATATATATATATATATATATATATATATATATATATATATATATATATATATATACATATATACACCACCAAGTAAGAAGATGGTAACCGTGACAACACCTCTGCTATTATGTTTTCTTTTGGACATTAAATTGGAGGAAAGTTTGATTTTTTTTTCATGTTATTAACTTTTACAGAGTCTATTTTACATAAATAATCCTTATCATGTTTCAGAAATACTTTGGTATTCGTGTACTAATTTTTTTGAACACGTGCTGAACCAAACAGTGGAGATGATAGTAAAGGGTCATGAAATGTTAATGCTAATGCTAATGCTAATGATACAAATACAAAGAGTTAATACATCTAATTTGAACCAAGTCTCAAATTATGCTGGTTAGATTAGTAAAGGAGTAATGTTTGAGTTATAATACTTTAGTTAAATTTAGGGTCAGTGTTGATGTTAATAGTCCCTGTGAGGTGGAAAAAACTAAAACTAATTTTTACTGTGATTTTTGTAGAACAACAAAAGGTTAAACACAGAAGTGGTAAAAGTACTCACATTCTGTACTTGGTTACTTCCACCTCTTCTGGTTAAACAACATCATTTTGTCCCATATTCTGTGTTAAATAATTTGGTAACTAGTGTCGCCATGGTTACTGGAGACACAGAGTGCTACACCTTCACACCTAAACCTTTGATTGTACTGTATATAAAAGAATGCGAAAAGTGTAAAGCTTTAAAACTGTACATAGTAGTTTTTGCTGAAGTTCATATAATTTAAAAGATGTTATCCACAATATTATCTTTGTTGTGAACAGCGGTCAGACAGGAGGATTTTGCTCAGGTGATACAAGCGTCATGAATTATTTCATAAATGTTAAACATATAAAACCAAATATCTGGCCTGTCTCGAAATCTGAAAACTGATGCAGATGTGTAAATATTGTTATATTTTGACAGAAATTGAAAATATAATTATCCTGTACTGAAAATGTACATGAAGATGAGGGTGTGTTTCCACTACTTTCAGATTCACTTTTGTTTTAAATGTAAAATGATTTCATTTAACTGAAACTGATGTTAATGTTGTGTTTGAAAATGTATAGTAGGAGTCTCAAACATGTGGCCCGGGGGCCAAATGCGGCCCGCCAAAGGTTCCAATGCAGCCACGTACAGACCAATATGATCTACAGTCAAATTATAGCAGAATAACCTAAAAAAAAAAAAAACCTACATATTTTCTCCTCATTTTGATGTGAAAATAATACACATTATGACTAGAAATAATGACAACTTCAAATGTATGTCTTTGTTATAGTGCAAAAAATAACATAAAATTAGGGAAATATTTAATAAAATGTGCAAAAACCTAAACAAACTGAAATGTTTAAAGAAAATTAAGCTCCATTTTAACAATTTAACGTCTTTGTATTAGATCTGATCCATAATGTGTGTGCGTAAATGATAAACTGAGGCATAATATTGTTATTTTTCTTGAGATATTTACATTTTTTCAGGTTATTCACACCTTTCTTGTTGGATAGTTTATTTAAAGTAAGGAAGTATTTTCTAATGGGGTTTATTTGCACTAAAACAAAGTTTAAAAAAAAATGTATAAACTGTTTCTTTAGTTTTTCCCTGAGGTTATTCTGCTATTATTTTACTGGTCCAGCCCACTTGAGATCAAAGCGGGTTGAATGTGTCCCCTGAAGTAATGTCTTTGAGACCCTTGATGTAAAGGCTTTAACATGTTTCTGACGCAATACCACTGTAGCAGACCACGGTTGATTTAAAGCCTTCAGTTTGCAATGTTCCCAGTATAAAAATGTACTTATGTCTTATTCACCAGCAGTTTTTCTCATCAGATTCACTCGTAGATG
>CM035794.1:74702937-74817937 GCA_020466265.1 Siphamia tubifer | reverse complement strand
GGTACATATATTTATATAAATGTAAAGAGTATAAAGTACATATATTTATATAAATGTAAAGAGTATAAAGTACATATATTTATATAAATGTAAAGAGTATAAAGTACATATATTTATATAAATGTAAAGAGTATAAAGTACAGATATATTTATATAAATGTAAAGAGTATAAAGTACATATATTTATATAAATGTAAAGAGTATAAAGTACAGATATATTTATATAAATGTAAAGAGTATAAAGTACAAATATTTATATAAATGTAAAGAGTATAAAGTACATATATTTATATAAATGTAAAGAGTATAAAGTACATATATTTATATAAATGTAAAGAGTATAAAGTACATATATTTATATAAATGTAAAGAGTATAAAGTACAGATATATTTATATAAATGTAAAGAGTATAAAGTACAGATATTTATTTAAATGTAAGGAGTATAAAATACACATATTTGTATAAATATAAGGAGTATAAAGTACAGATATTTATGAACAAATGAAGGAAAAGTTGCCAGAACTTACGTACAGTAACAAAGTACTTGTACTAAGTTACTTCCCACCCATGATAGAGAAACCAGCCCACCTACAGACAAAGCACCCTAGTTTCCTGTGAGTCAACAGTCAGGGCACAGTGTTAATGGAACAGTGAGTTCTGTGTGATTACATGTAGGAGTGCGCCTCCTAGTGTCCAGTCGTGATACTCAGCGATAAGTGACACTCTGGGAGGGGAAGCAGAACAAACTGTAAGCTGCTAGGGGATCCATCTTGCTCGAAAAAGGGACGAAGGTGAATTGTATTTCAGTCTGGTGTCTGAAAAACTGTATCGTTCCCCGTTGTTCGCGCTGGGGAGCCCGAGGAGGGGCTGTGCCGCTGTTTGTAGGATGTCCCGACATGAAGGTGAGTTGATAAACAGGACCCCAGTGCCTTGGTCGGTGGCTACATTACCTGAGCAGCTAGCTCCTTAGCTAGCTCTGCTAAGTACATGTTGAAGTCAGTGGCTTGTTGCCCTTTTCGTTGCTTGTTCCCCGGGCTTGTCTCGCTAAATGCATCATTATCCTAGGTGGTACTTGTATGCATTCATGCCCTACGTCTCATATAATCGACAGAGCTTTATAAGTTAAGCTAACCTGCCGTAATGATACGGCAGCATAGGGAAGTTTAGCAGTTAGCCGTTGCTAGGTACTGCGTTACCTTACGTTAGCCGTGCTGGCGACTAAGCTAATAGATGCTAACATAAGGAGTCTTTAGTGTTACCATAAACTTAACCTTTGAGTGTGCTGCCACTCAAGAGTCAATAGTTGTCCATTGTTAACATTTATAATCATCTTTTAATGTCCATTCTTGGCCCATGCTTGATAAAGTAGCTGTAACATTAGCGCCATACTGTCCCGTTTGGTCTCGTGCTGTTGTTAGCGAATGCACTGTCATCAAGAAGACGACTAAAAGTCTGAGGCCTCTGTCCCTGACCATATATAAACCAATACCTACGTTCGCTAGCCAGCTGGCTAACAGCTAGCTCAATTACAACCCAGGTTCAAGTCTTGCGGACAAAACATTTGTTTAGATTAATGTGATTATTAGTAGTTGTAGCAGGCCTATAGGTGGATATTCTGTTTAATCACACAGTTAGTTATTCCCAGTTCACTGAGTTAGTTATGTTTAATAAGTTGATATGTACAGTAAAGAAGGCACTCTGTAATAACTTCCCCTACTGAATAACAGTTTTCAGATGGAGGCATACCATGTTAAGTATATATTATGAATGAGTGATTGAGTCGTTAATCAGGTGGGACAGAAACCTATCCCAGTTTGGGGGGAAACTTCAGTAAATACCCTGGGCTGCTAACTGTACTGTGTTTATTCAGACCAGGGCTTGGCTAATAAATGAGAACTAGATTAATGTTTCTCCCAGTATATTTGGCATTTGGCTATTTTGTGGGTAATGAGGGGTTATCTAATGTAAGAAAGTGACTATTTTTGTGTATGATGAGGATAGATTTCTTTTCCTCAGTTTAGCTCACAGGACAGTGTTATCATATTTAATTTAATTTTGCTGATAATCTAAAATTGTTTTGTGGAGAATATTGATTGTGTCACCCTTTGTTCCATGCACTTATTTCTTGCTTTTCCATCTTGCTCCAAACAATACTTTACTTTTATTATTTTTCTGTGGAAGTTTCACTCTGAGCAGTTTTCTGTTTTTACAGGAAGGTGTTGCACCCACTCATATTTTCACACACTACGACTGGAAGCCACCCATCATCTATTTTCCATTATTGGTCTCAAACGAGTAACAACTGCTATTAAAAAAAGGGTGGGGGGGTGTCATCATTCACCTTTTTCATACTTTTATTTCATGATTGTATTGTATCGTACAGTACCTTTGAAACCTTCCTGATGAAGTTAAATTGATTGCTAGAGTTCTTCACTGCTGGCTTTTGTGGTTTGGTGCCCCTCCAAAATACACGGTCATGTAAGTGAGACTGACCTACAAGTAGAGATCACATTCAGGAGATCAGTCTGGCACATAGAGCCATAAGGAATGTGGAACTTTATTGTGAATTTCATATGTGTGGCCTTACATTTTCTCTTTTCTTCTATACAGGTGTGAGCTGTGATGCATGTTTAAAAGGGAACTTTAGAGGAAGACGTTTCAAGTGTTTAATTTGCTACGACTACGACCTGTGTGCATCGTGCTATGAGAGTGGAGCCACAACGACAAGACACACGACGGAGCACCCCATGCAGTGTATATTAACCAGGGTAGACTATGGTAAGAACCTCCCTGAAAACACACACGTCTGGTTTACTGATTGAATTCATTGTGGATGTCTTGAACATGACTAATCTGTTGTATTTGTTTTGCCACCTACTGTTAGCCTGGCAAGCCCAAATATGATATGAATTCATAGTCTGGAGACCATCCATAGACTGAGCTTAAGCGTATGGCTGGGATCAACAGCTGTGTTTCAAACTGCTCTGCCTGTAATAGGCCAGCGCTGTGACGTATACAGAGCAACAAAAACAAATCTAAAAGGACATTTATCTCATTGTTTTAACATCCTATAGGCTAGGCTAATTAATGTTAACAGTGGAGGAAAATTATCCAACCAGGTCCCTTTACAAGCTGCTTATCCGACCATAGACTGTTTATAAGTTCATACTTCTTCAACCCTGTCGTCATTATGCTAAGCCCCTCGCTACACAAATGGAGTGTTGTGATTGGAATGGTAAAAGTTTACAGGGTTCCTGTGGATCCTTGAAAAGTCTTAAAAGGCATTCATTGTTCTAAAAATAAGGCCTTAATTGTCATTAAAATGTCTTGATTCAAATTTTCAAAAGTCTTCAAAATGTGGACACATAAGTAAGATTTATATTAGTTTGAAATAAAAAGTATTTGGTAACATTTAGGCTGTCTATATTACAAAAATAATTTAGGGTGAGTAGAAAATGAGGGCACATTATTCTGTGGCTGTAGTATTTCATTAGCTATACTTAGTTTTTTGCAAGTGTGTGTTTATATTTTGTGTGTGTGTGTGTGTTATATTATATTCAAAATGTTAAAGTTATGCTTCTTGATGCAAATGGTTCATGAATGTAGCAGCAACTGGACCAAAAAGTCCTGTTCTATTTAAAATAAACAGTTGGTAAAACTGCCTCCAGGTAATTCACGTGGTGGTTTTTTTTTCCCTTTTCAATTTTGGTTCATTGCCGGCTTGGTCTTAAATTTAATTTCAAATGGCATTTAAAAAAGTCTTGAATTAAATTTGCCCTGAGCTGTAGGAACCCTGTTGTACCAGTCCTGGCTGAGGCTGTATGGAGTGTTGATAGACCAACGATTCAGCCCAAAATATTTTTGCCACTAGAGGCCGGATAGTTTACTTGGCTAATTTACTGTATGATTTTAAGAATCAAGCATTTTTATTGTCACTATGCAAGGCACAATTAAATTTCATCCAGCAGCTCTTGGCATTAAGACACAAAAAAGTATTTTTTATATATATAAAGTACTAGATGTGTACTAAAAGCCACACCTGAAATATATCTATATAATAATATAAAAAAAGGTAGAATAATATAAAGTATTTAGTATTTATTAGAATGATGAGGTAATCATTGTAATGTTGTGTGAACTAACATTTTGCTTTATATATGTGTTTTCACACAGACTTGTATTATGGAGGAGACACTTTTTCAGTAGAACAACCTCAGTCGTTCACGTGTCCTTACTGTGGAAAGATGGGCTTCACAGAGACATCCCTACAGGAGCACGTCACCTCAGAACATGCAGAGACGTCAACGGAAGTGGTGAGTGTCCTGCACGTGCACCCGCTGTCAACACAGACCTTTGATTTGGAGGAAGAAACTCTTATTTTGGTTGTCCACATAAAAGAAAAAAAACAATAACAAAAAGATGTACGTTTAAAGAGAATAAAATTATTTATAATCAAAAAAGGGTTGGGCAGAAGCAGTGCTTTTTTTAAGCCCATTCTGTTCATCACATCAAAAACCACTTTGCAAACTTTAAAACTATTTTCCTTTTACGTTATGCTAACATTCCTTTATAACAGTATGCAAATAAAAACATTTTTTAGTCAATTAAACAAATTCCTTACTTATGAATGAGACAAATAAATCATTCAATTAGTCACACAATTGATAAATATAAGTACCCTTGCATTTTAAAGATTTTTTAAAAGCTTTAACAGTATTTATTAACTTAAATTGATCATTCCATAGTTTTGCCTTTGACAAATGAAACACATCTTTGTCATTGGTTCTTATTTTACTTGTTTCAAATTGAAGCAGACTTCTTAATGGCGACCTATTCTGCCAATCCATGTTTTTTTACCTACAGTGTTATAATGTCGGATGTCGTCTGCAAACCTCAGTAAAGTTACAAAACATGAGCTATAGAGTTTATGCCGTAATCCTGCAACATGGTGTCCTGCCACTATAAACAGCTCGTTGCCAGATGTTCATGAGACGTGTAGAAAACCTGACATCAAGTTGAAGTGTCCAACTGGGACGAATGCTCCAACAGCGTGGAACTGGCCCCAAAACACGCCCACCCACCATATAATTCAAAGTTTCCCAGGAGTTGCGTAGCAAAGTAGCTGTGATAATACTTACCAACCTGACACTTCTTGGTCCATTCTCCTCGGCTGTGGTGGGTTTTCGTCTTTCATTGTCCGGTTCAGACTCTGCAGGGTTCTCGGCAGCATAATGTTACGTAACATAATGTTACGCTGTCAGTTCAAAATCTTACGCTGTGATTAGCACCGTAACATGCCCTTTCCAGTTGTGGGATTGTGTTTGGAGCACATTTACTTGCATAATATTTCCATATTCATATGAGAAAACGTATTTATTGGGGCAGTTGTCGCTGTGAAAGAGTTATTTTGAATGAAATTAACTGAATGAAATATGTTTGAATCAAATCGTTTACTCATTTTTATGAATCGCCCTGGATCGAATCATAGTCTGTGAAACGAGATTTGAATGGGATCATTTTGTGAGTGAAAGATTCACACCCCTAGGGAATCATGACCTAAACCATAAGCATTTGGAGCATCTGTGTGACGCTCATTGGCTGACATCTGGGCCGGCCGCTACCCAGATTTAATGAAGGTTATTGCTTAGTGTCAGGCCGTCCCAGTTAACAAAATTCCAGGTGAGAACCCTACCCGGGGTCAACACGTACAGACACACATCAAAGTTGGACATGTTTATAGCACTGTAACTTAACATAACATGCGGGTGGTCCAAAATATTAACGTGCTTGATTCTTCCTGGTTCAATAGTAAATTGACTGTGCTTATATAGAGCTTTTCCACCTTCATGGTGTTCAAAGCCATTCACCCATTCACACACACTCATACACCAGTAGGTTTCTTAGGTCAGTCCTACTGGGGGCCTAAGTCAGGGTTCAGTGTCTTGCCCAAGGACACTTCGACATGTGGACAGTCAGAGCTGGGACGCGAACCGCCAATCTCTTGGTCATTGGGCGACCCACTCTACCAACTGAGCCACAGCCGACCAGAGCGACGCGCCAGAGAACTTTATATTGAGACCGAAAGGTGTGTGACTAGTTCGCTCTGTGTACAGTAGCCTATGTTAGCATACCGCTATCACACAGTAAACAAATACACATGTGGGGGCGGACCCGAAAACCTCGGTCTACCTCTCACTCTAGCTAATTGGGCTTTAAGAGCTGAAGGTACAGAGGGTTCTGATTGGATCTCTCCTTCAGTATGGTTCTCCCCAAGGTTTCTTCTTTCCTACTGGGTTTTGGAGTTTTTCTTCTTGCTAATAAGGAGGGTCTAAGGACAGGGGATGCTTGGGACTTCATCTAGTTCTGTGATTGTTCTCTCCAATGAGCCCTGTGAGACGATGTTGTTGTGATTTGGGGCTCTATAAATAAAATTGAAAAAAATTGAATGGATTGGACAGAACACCCACTTAACATCTGGATGCCTACTGGAAGAAAACAATGGCATCCACTTCCTGTTTTGCTTTCGCTTCAGCGATCAACATGTTAGATCAGAATCTACAAGTGAATTTTGCATTTATTTTTGTCATAATTACAAAGCAGCAGCTCAAGCGAATCAACAAACTAATGCTGGCAGCGCAGAATATGTGTGTCATCAACGTGACAAGACCAGAAGCATGCACAGAAAGACGGGGAAAATGTTAAATAGGAATTAACTGTTTTCATGTCAGAGCAGTTATCGAATGCAGAATTAAGAGTGAAATAAACCAGTGACTTCTGAATTAAGTTTAATTGGAAATGGTCATTTTCGACTGGAATTAGGTGTTTACATGGTTCGTCGTATAGAAACTGTCACGTACACAAGCCCAGTGTTGCTTCACAACCTGACAAATTAGTGTATTAACTGTTTTGTTTTTTTTGAAGATATCCAGTCAGAGCTGGGAATCAGTTCAAGTTTCAAGAAACAATCTGATTCTGAAGATTAAGAATCGGTTGTTTTTCTAATTCAGATTAGTGTTCTTTAAAAAAAAAAATGACGGGGTATGGCCGCATGTCTTTACAGACAAATTCCTCAATCGCCATGGTTATGCTATGGGATGGTGCTAAATTGTCTGGCAGTGTTAAAGTTTCTTTCAGCTTCATTTGTCGTCCTGTTTGTCCTGTGGAACGGTTTGATCCGCAGGTGATGTCGTTCCAAGGGCTCGTTCAAGTTAGTCGTGTTCCCAAAATATTTCACTTCGATTTAACACAACTTACAAACGGCATTGGTTTTGTCAAGCACGTCTGTGTCTTTTTGTTTTCGGAACCTGAAATCTATCCAGACTGGAGCCTTGAGAGGCGGTGGTGTTTTCAGAAAGTTTTCACTAACTTTGTCACTACTCTTGATGCCATGTTTGTTTGAGGTCCCACACTGCAGGGTCACACACTGAGTGCTCGGGCTGGGATGATATGCTTTTATGATAATTTGATTCTTTTATGATGTTTTTAGGTGCAGATTCGATTTAAATTGCGATACTTTGATATTCCCAATTTTTCGCTTACCTTTTTAACACCAGACCGTGTCATGAAGCTGTGATGCCTACAGATCATATCAGGAGCCGTATTATGACAATAATAATATAATACAATAATAAGCTAGCTGTCCTCTGAGTGACTCATACAGTCGTCTACGGTCTTACAAGCGGTAATTTTTTCCCCAACCCGGCTGAAAATGAATCATTTAGAAATGGGAAAAATCGATTTTTGAACAAAAAAAAATCTATTTAAAAATAGTAAAACAAAAAATCCCGATACATATGTGAATCGATTTTTTTTTCTCCCACCCAGACTGAGTGCGCCTGCATGAATTTGATGACTTACTGGAGGAAATGTTCACTGGTGGAAAAATGTAGAAAAATAATAATTAAAAATATGATCTTTCGACAAATCGATCCTTAGTAATTAATATGCGACTCTATCCAGAATTAGACAATCTTTTTTTTTTTAAATACAGACTTATATCCAGTGGTCTGCAGCTGGTCCTAACTGAATCACAAATTAGAAATGGGCTGGTTACAGCAGCTGACGTGTGACCCTGGACTTGTAAGAGTCCTCCTTGCAACTGGTCCACCTGACCCACACCATCATGGAAGTGAAGCGTCACGACCTAAAAGATGTAGAATTCTAAGTGATCTGGTCAAAGCTACAGCACCTTCTGACGGAGGCCTGCTGTGGTCAGGAAAACCACTTGAGGAGGGGATTACTGGTGCTCTTAGCGTGGTACCTGTCCACTCTAGCTGTCTGTGGGGGAACGATGACTGGGTGGTGTTTTTCACTAGTGGGAACCCTTACTGGTCACGTGGTGGAGCTACAGAGAGCATGATGGAGTCGCCAGGTTGCTGTTTTTTTGTCCCTTTTCTTCTCTCATTACTCTGGTCTATAAGTTAAATACTTCAGGGATAAAACTAATGAAATGTTCCCGTGTTTGTGATAAAGAAAATTCAAGTCTTAACTGCTGGTTGGCTCAAGTTTCCAAGATAAAGTCTGTGATAGGGCGGAACAATCTGTCGTTCTGGACTGAAAAACATGATTTCAAATGATCCAGTTTTGGGATTGTCAAAGCTGTGATTTTATGCAGTGCTCCTAACTTTGTTTTTTCAACTATTTTACGGTCGATACAGATTTGTTATTTATTTATTTTTTACATCAGCCTCAGCCAACGACCGATACAGGCCTAAGCCAATATTTGGAGTCGAAACTGATATTTTTTTCTCTGTCAAATGAAAATAAATGTCAGAAAATGTTTAATTACAGTTAGAAAATATAAATGAGTTAAACTGATAAATATGATCAAACATACACCTTCCATTTTTATAGTTTTCTTCTTTTTCTCCTTTGTTTTTTGTAACTTTCTCCCTTTTCTCTTATTTTTTTCTTTCTTTTACCTCTGTTTTCATTTTTTTTTTTTTCATTTTTTGTTTTCTTTCTCTCGTCAAAAATATGACATCGTTCGTGAACGATCATTCAATGAACTCGTTCAGGTACAACACTGTATGTACATAAACCACCATATATATATATATATATATATATATATATATATATATATATATATATATATATATATATATATATATATATATATATATATATATAATAACAAACCATTTTATATATTAAAAACATGAGCTAACCAGCACTTTTGTCATTTGTCTTGATTCATCTTATTAAATTACGTAAGATTTAGCACATTTAGTGTCTGAAGCAGATACTTTCTAAAACAAATAAATAAAGAATGTAGACCAGTGTTAATTTTGAAGTAATTTAAAGAAATATGTTTACTACTTGGTAATTAATGACCATAGAAATTTCCACTCCTTCACTGCTCGTATGTGAAATGTATTTAACCTACAGTTCAAATCCATTTGTTACTGGTGAATTAAATGTAATGTGTTTTTGTATGTTTATACTTTTTTAATAAGAGTCACTTTGTGGTCAACTACAGCCACATGTGACCATAACAGCAACATTAAAAGAGGAGCAACTTTTCTATGGGTGCCGTCTCTTCTAATGAAGGTGTTAGAATTGCATCAGAACAGAATAAAAGGACATTGGTGTTTCTCTCCTTGTAATTTGTTGTCGGTTGACTCAAAGCAGCTCTGTGTGAGTCGAGTCACTGCTGAGGAAGTTAAGCCGCGGCAGCAGCTTCACTAACGTTGATGAATAAAGGGACCATTGGAGTCCACGAGTTCAACCACCGGTGATGTTTGTGCCTGCGTTGCCCTTGAGTCTCAAGGAAAAGCAAGAGAACTGTGAACGGTTTAGTGTTGGTTGGCTTCTCCTGCAGAGGACTGACTCAGAAATGAATTGGGAAGGGGGGGGGTGGTAACATGAAAAAATATATAAAAAAATCAGGGGAGAACACGTTAATATAACATGCACTGCCTGTCTTAAAAAAAGGCGTACGTGCAATGTTTTGTTTTACAGGAGACTGACAATCAATGTAATGAAGCTAATAGTTCAGATCCTTCCATGGGTAAATTCTTTAGGGGTTAATAATGTTTGAGCTGGAACAAGTTATTTATTTAAAATAATAATAACAAGGCAGTCAGAGACATCAGACCTTTTGAAAGACAACCTTTTGGTCCCCCTCCCCTGTCTATGCAGCACCACTAGACTCATACATTTAAAGAATGGAGATAGCGTGGCTAGGCTATCCTACATGTCCATGACGCGGTTATAAGGCATCTCTGATTGGTTCAGAGAATGCTCCCCCCTGTGTGTTGACCATCCCAGAGTAACACCCAGCTAGGTTTCGTGCCGTCGCTTGTTTTGAAAACACGCAGGGGAAAAAATTTTCCACAGAGAGCACATGAACCAGTTTGATCTGCCATTTTTTTTCAAGTTTGTGCAGCAGCTACTGTGGCGCCATCTTCTCTTGTAGATGCTAACGCTAATGCTACTTCAGATTCACTGCAATGGGGGACGAGCTTAACCCCACATGGGTGAGGCCAATGTCCCCATGACGTGTAGTGGACAGGCTTTTTCTGAGTGGGTCGTTTCTTTGTTGTTTGCTATGAATGGTAGCTGATGGTAGCTCATTTTTAGTTGATGGGGAGTACATACATATAGCTGACCTCAAAATCACACCATTCAGATGGACATTGAGAAATTTCGATTTTGCCGATTTGAGCCAAACTGTTTTAGCATGGAAGTGATAAGGGCACTAGGGTCTCTGCCAACACGAAAGGCTATTTTTAGACCTCTACTATAGTCTAACCCTCTACTTACTATCATGTAAGTGTGTTGTTGTTTAGAACTTTAGAAGAGAGAGAAAAATAGCATTTCGTGTCAGCACACAAGTTTCACACAAGTAGTTGTTGTTCAGTACAGAATGCTAGTACTTTTTACCACCTCTGAAGAGCACAGATGTCGTACCTTTATCAGGAGTTTTCAGTAAAAAGGCTCATTTGTCGGGTATGAGTGATTTAACATTGACGCAGTAAAGATGGTTCCATACTAATAAAAGAACTGAATCAGTTTGTGCTTCTTCTCTGTCTCTCTTTCCAGATATGTCCCATATGTGCTGCCTTGCCAGGGGGCGACCCCAACCACGTCACAGACGACTTCACGGCTCACCTCACACTTGAACACAGAGCGCCAAGAGATTTAATATCCTTTCTGCATAAGTGTGTTTGCAGTTGTTTGGAGGGGGGGGTTGGAAAAAGTCTAATTTAATTTTGAAGAAATGGCAAGCACCCTATCAGAAGTGCTGTTTGTGTTCCAATATCTATACGTACCACCTTGTCTTTGGGTACGGTGGGCGACCCAGTTCTAATTGGGGCAAAGTTAAGTGTACTGCAAGTAGGGGTCTCCCCTACGACCTACAGATGTAACTTCTTATGCTTACAGTGTTAAAACATCAGCAGTGGTTTGTGTTGAAAGTTTTGTCACAAAATACATTTTACAATAGCATCTATTTTGGTAAAAAATAAAAAAATAAAAAGTATTTTTTGCTTTTTCTGATTTCCGATAAGTGCTGCAGGCAGAATCAGATCCCGCATTGGAAGTGGAACAGCACTTACCCACTGAAAAATGTACACTTACTAAGTACTGAAAGTGTACTGTGTGTAAGTGTACTCATGACAGTGTGTGTATCTGAACACAGCACAGAACCAAAGAGTTCTCCACCCTTCCTCGACAAAGCATTTGTTCCTTAACATTCCTGTTTTCACGACGAGTCCAGCAGTGTTCGACATGTACGTAGGATGTTTCACCCCGGACGAGGCCTGGGGGGGCCCAGAGCACGGCGGACAAATATGCACTTTACTAGCGGCTCCACAGGAGGACTTTCATCCTCTTCTTCACAGAGCTCTACTTATACCCCCAGTAACAGAGAAGCAATGGACCCAATAGCAGGTGAGAACCAGGGGTCCACATGTGTTCTGGACTTAGAACAGACCAGAACACCAACATTTATTTGACCCAGGACAGGTGGGTTTGTCAATTAGTTAAAGGGATTATCCTGAGTAAAAAATAATTCATTTGTTAGATGATAGGGAGTCCATACATATAGCTCACATCAAAATCACACCATTCATATAAACATGGAGAAATTTAAATGTAGGCGTTTTGAGTCAAACTGTGTTAACATGGAAGTGGTTAGGACGTGTCTTTTCAGAGACACCTTAGACAAACTCTTCTAAAGTTCTAAACAACATCACAGTTACGTGGTAGTAAGTAGAGGGTCCCTAAAGACAAACCCAAGTGTCCTCAGGTCTTCATGTCCTCAGACAGTGTGTCCACAGTTACTGTTCCTCTGTGTTCATAAGACGTCTTAGGTCTTAGTCCAAAATAGTCGATTGCCGAGTGCAGAGTTAGACACTCTGGAAGTTCATGATTTCGTTGCGCTTTTTTTAAAAAAAAAAAAAACAACATCTTAGTCAGCTAAACTTTGCTGTTGCATCCAGTTTAATTTCAATCTCTAATGAAATACTGGACTATGGTTTTTTTTTTTTAAAAAAGAATGCAACGAAATCGTGAAATTTCTCAAAGTATGTGATTTTTTTTTATGTCAACTATATGTATGTCCTAATCCTCTAAAAATTGAGCTGAACTTATTTTCACTCCAGATAATCCCTTTAAGACACAAACGGTTCCTACAAGAAAAAACAAGACATGGCAACATCATAGTAATGATGAAACTAAACACTATAAATTATTATTACAGTCGCAGAAAAATTACACTGCTCTACTTTTTTTAAATTAATTTTATTTTTTAAAAAGTATCTGCTTCAGACATTAAACATGTTAAATCTTATATACTTTAAGATGAATCAGAAAACAAATTACTTTAGTGTTGGTTAGTTCATGTTTTTAATATATATAATAGTGTGTTATTCCACATATATGCTGGTTTATGTACATGTATACAATGGATTAGTAAATATTCCACTAGAAAGAAGCTGTAAAGTGAATGGATCATAATGTGCAGACAGTGTTTGAAGTAGATCTGACACTAATAATCATTTGGACTAAAACATATTCTATTGCTCATTAAGGTTAGAATAGAAGAATTTCACATTGACCCCAGACTTATCTTGGAAACTTGATCCAAAACCAGCATTTAAGACTTGAGTTTCCTTTATCACTAACACACACACATGCGAATATTTAATGAGTTTTATTCCAGAAGCATTTTACCTATAGACCAGTGTTATTAGACCCGCCCTTGTGTTCTTCAGTTTCTTGTTCATTTTAATGTCTAGTACAAGTCAACGTGCATGTGTTTAGTCAAATATAACGAAACCTCCTGTGACTGCAGAGACTTTAGCACCAGTGAACTGGAATAGCCTGTTATAATATAAACTTCCCTGTGTACGCAGCTTCAGGGTTTTAATCATCTTAGTACTTCCTCACAGTAAAACTGGGCTCATAAAATAAACCGTACACTGGATCCAAATCCAAATCTTAAGGTCATTTTACTCCTTTTTAGTCCAAATATCTCATCGCACTTAAAATAAGACAATCACCTGAAGAGGAACATTTCAATGACATGTAGGATGGTACATCTGGAACGTCTTATTTCAAGAAATATTACCAAGATGTCTTTTACTTTGGCATCCACGATGGCAGATTTGATGTTTAGTTTAGTTTTTTAAAATAAAAATAAATAAATAAATCAAACTTGTATAGCGCTTTTTTGGACACTCAAAGACGCTTCACATTAGGACAAAGAAACAAAAAACATTTAACAAAAAGAAAAAGCCAGTTTAAACAGAAAAATCTACCAATAGAACAAGTGAAAATGATTGTCTTATTTTAAATGTGATGACTACACTTGGTAACATTTAGATTTTTCCACTGTTGTTTAAATGTGTCTGTTAAATGTCTAAACTGCAAAGAAAGTCACTCAGTTCCACCAGTTCTAACTTTATAATATATATTGAAGTTAGGGATTGGTTATCACTAACTGTGTAAGTGACTCTGAAGGATGGGAATCCAGGCACTGGAGTAAATTAATACATTTTCCAAAATTCTAGGAGTCACAAATATTTGCTTTTATGTCTGTATTATTATGGGTACTTTTATTACTTTTATTGCACTTTTAAAAGTTTTTTTTTTACTGATGACTTTTAAATACTGATATTGTGTTTTGTGTGTTTTCTATGGTACAATATACAATATAACACCCCCCCCCACCCCCCCCACCCCCCAGGCTAAAAGAGTCACTGTTTTATTTATTTTAAATGAATTAAATGCATGTTAACACGAGCACAACTCACAACATATTTAGACATTTTAATCTCTTGATTATAATTATCCTCTTCAACCCATGGGCTGCATTGGAACCATTGGCAGGCCATATTTGGCCCCCATGTCGCATGTTTGAGACCCCCGCACTAGGGGAAATTTCAGATTTACAGTAGCAAGATTATAGCACAGGAATAATTCCTTTTATAAATAAATAATTCTATTTACAATGCACAGTTATTTTTTATATAAATATATACACAATATAAATTATTGCACTGTTAATGGATGTAATTTAGGATACAATGAGAAAAAAGGTTTGTTTTTTTTGTTATTATTTAACCTTTATTTAATAACCAGGTTTGTCCCATTGAGATCAATGATCCTGTTCCAAGGGAGACCTGCCCAAGAATGGCAGCAACACAAATATATAAATATTTATATTTACAAATATATATATATATATTTGTATATGTTTGTTTGTATATATTACAGAGTTGTCCTTTAAAACATGACTTATTCAGACGTCTCCTGTCTTTTGCTGTGTGTCTCGTCTCCCACAGAGTTGTTGTCTCAGCTGTCAGGTGTTCGGCGTGCGGCGGGGGGTCAGATCAACTCTTCGGGGCCTTCAGCATCCCAGCTCCAGCAGCTCCAGATGCAACTGCAGTTGGAGCGGCAGCAGGCTCAGGCGGCGCGGCAGCAAGTCGAAACGGGCCGCCACACGACACGGCGCGCCAACAACCCAGGCAACACTGGCACCACCATCCCTCCACCCAGCACAGCAGCCGCCAACGCTGCCACCGTGGGCGAAAACAACCCCTCATCCTCGTCCCACAACTCCCAGTTCCTATTAGCACGGTGAATACATCCTCCCACTGTTATTATTATTATTATTATTATTATTATTATTATTATGGTATTTTTATTGAACCCTCCTGTTCATTGGTCAGGAACAGTCGTGGTGTTCCTGGGTCACGTTTAATTATCCAAAAGATGTGCGAAACCCAAAATAATCCTAACCAGCATTGTTAATAGTTCTTAACTAATTTAATTACCAATTAGTCTCACGATATTTAGTTCAATGGTGTTCCTTACCTCTAACAGATGATGGTTCAGTTAGGACAATTTCATTAAAAAAAAATTTAAACTTTTTAAAATGTTTCATCACTTAATTACTTTTGAAAGACCAACATAAAAATGTAACATTGAAGCATAAAATAATATGTCTCACAGTAAAGAAATATATAGTCTGATATTTCTGACCCCCTTTTCCCTCCAATTTGACCGATGGGTCAAATTTATCTGAACAGCATTTGTGATAAAACCTGAAGGGAGTGATCACAAATATGACATATGTTGGTTACACTCATTAAGGCTAGAACAGAGTGATCCTGGTCCTCAAGGCCTGGGATATGACGATGGAGAAAAATGATGTCACATGATACTATAATGATCTTCAGTCCAGTGGACACCTTTCTTACGGTTGTTAACATTAATTTCTGGTTTAATCAATTTGCTTCGGGTCAAAATTGGTTAAAACGGGAAACGGCCGTTTTCTGTTTTTTCTATTATTCATTTAAATACACAAAAAAAACACTGAAAACCAGACCAGAAGAAGTGAGTCCATGTGGATGGAATTTAGTTTGTTTCATCCTTGTATCCGTCTTATTGTACACAACAACTTCTAGAACAATCCATCAACAATTGGCGACGCAAGAGACAGACAGACAGACAGACGGACACACACACAGACAGACAGACACACAGACAGACAGACAAAGACAGACAGACACACACACAGACAGACACTGACAGACACACACAGACACACACACACACACACAGACAGACACACAGACAGACACTCACACACAGACAGACAGACAGACAGACAAACCATTCCAACATAACTTTGTAAGTCTTAAATTTTCAAAGTTAATGAAATGTTTCAAAAACATGACTCTTCTGTCCTTTGGTGTAATTACACATAACTATAAACGTTGTCCAGTTCATCACAGAATCCTGCTCCAAACTCGAGTGTTCTTAAACGGGTAAATCAAAGCTGCTCTCCGTCCTCCGTCCTCAGGTTGAACGAACCTAAGATGTCGGAGTCAGAGCGACAGTACCTAGAGGGGGAGCGCGCCGACCGCAGCCTGTTCGTGCAGGAGCTGCTTCTGTCCACCCTGATGCACGAGGAGAGCTCCTCCTCAGACGAGGACGAGCGCCGAGACTTCGCAGACTTCGGCGCCATGGGCTGCGTGGATATCATGCCTTTGGACGTGGCGCTGGAGAACCTGCAGCTGCGAGAGGGCGGCTCTACGGGGAAGGAGCCTCCGCCGCCTCCTCTTTGATGTCCGAGCATCCAGCAGACTGTGTCCTCTGTGCTGCAACTGTCAGTGATGGGCAGCCCACAGCAGCACCCCCACCCCTCCACCCCTCCCCCACCCGGCCCCTGTCTTTCCCTGTTCGATTTTCTGAGTTTGTTTTTCGGCGATTGTAATTTCAGGCCTGTCACCATTTTTGTTACATTATAAAGCAAAAATAAATAATGAGCAAGTGGGATAAATGTGCGAGTGCGCAATAGCAACTGAGTGAGCGAAAGAAGAGAAATATATAAAAAAATATATATATTAAAAATATATATGAAGTTGATAATCAATCCACATAACGTTTTTTTTTTTTTTGTTTTTTTCTTTATCGGGTAAATATTACAGGCGGCCGTGGCAGACCTGTGCTTCCTGTGACATGCAAATGGTTCCTTATAAATACTCCACATTCAGAACTCAAGAGGGCAGAGGCTCCTCTAATGAAGCTGCTGTGTGTGTTTATGACTATTAACAAATAAAAAGTGCTTGGATGGGTTACCATAACTACTGCATGCAGTTATTTGCGGCGTGCATGACATTTAATGACCTTGTCATTAAAACATTTTTAAAAAATATCCCCAAAGTTTCAGCTGTTTTTAAATGGTTATTACTAAAAACATGTTTGGAAATCAGATCATTTACAAAAGTGACGAAGCTGAACAGATAGTTTTTGTGAGCTTCTTCTTTTTCAATTCTGAGTGGACACATATTTGAGGAAAGTCAAATTGGATTCTGCAGTAGCTTCTGAAGGTGAGCAGCCATGTGTGGGTCTGTCAGCTCCAGGTCGCCCCCCCCCACCCCGTCCCCCTCTGAGTATATGTGGATGTCTGCTTGATGCAGACCATGTCCCACCTGAGGAGAACACGCTGTGGTTTCACGCTTCAAAAGAACAATTTAGGACGACAAGAAAATAAAGCTCACCTCTGGATTTTTATCTCCCTGAATGCGAGTGTTTTAGTGATTAGTGTGAACACCATCAACTTTAATTAAAACTTATTTAAGTTTTTATTTTCAGGTGTTTTTTTTTTTTTGCTTTTGTTTTTTTTAGTTAAATTAATTTTTTTTATGTTTAAGTAATTTTTGTACAAAATTTTATTTAGTTAATTTCTTTAATTTTATTTTTATTCATTACATTTCAATTCTTTTTTTTAAGTTTCAGTCATTAGCTGTGTGAGCACCATCAACTTTATTTTAAATTTTTAACAGTTATTTTAATTTTTTTTGTTTTATTTTTATTTAAATTGCTTTTTTCATGTTTAAGTGACGACCTGTGTGAGTGCCATCACCTTTATTTTTATTCCTTTTTTATTTTTTCTTTATTTTATCCTTATTACATTAACTTTTTGTTTTATTAATTAACTGTGTGAGCACCATTAACTTTATTTTTTATTCCATTATTTTTTGTTATTTTTATTTTATCTTTATTTCATTCTTTTTTTATTAACTGTGTGAGCACCATTAACTTTATTTTTATTCTTTTTTTTTATTAATTTACTTTTTGATGCTTTAGTTTTTAGCTGTGTAAACACCATCCAACTTTATAGAAAAATGCAGACGTCCCACTCTTGTCTATTGCTCTTTCACACTGTTTTTCTCACTTTTAAGGTGCTTTTCCGTGCAGGCCCAGTGTTCCAACACGCTTTAGACGCCTTCCACTTTTGTTTCCTCGGTTCCGGGAGCTTCAGATTTTTCACATTTTTTCTCTGTTTTCTTTTTTAACAGAAGATTTTCTTGTTTTATTTTTCTGCTAAGGTTAGCACTTGTATATACTTGATGTATATTGAATTTGTGCGTTAACTTTCATAAAGGTTCTAAGACATGGGCAGACTTTTTGTTTAAACTGTAAATTTAGATAAACTAAATAAATATAAACTGCGCACAGCTTTTGATGAAAGCAAGAGCCCATCACACTGTTGCATATTGTGTTTTTATTTAGTGGAGGTTTGGGTTACGTTGCATCGAGAACATCCCACTGACTGTTACGTAAACACGAAAACTTTAATGAGTCACATTATTTGGCTTTTAAACAGTTCCATACTATATGTAAAAATTAAATGATGATGCATTGGTTTCTAAAAAATGAAATCAACACACTATAGACCGAATAAAATGGTATAAAAATCCATACACTTAAAAAAGTAACTACTTAAAAATTCTTCGTCTAGGATTAAAATGACCCCAACCTGATGCAATTTAATTTGGTCCACTCAACTAGACATTTTTATGTGTTGAATTATGAGATTATGAGATAAAAATGCAAAATTAGGAGGTAAAAATTCAAAATTCAGATTAAAAAAAGTCAAAAAGTAAAAAGTGAAAATGTAAGATTTTTTTAAGTCAATTCAATGCTTGACTTTTTTCAGTGTAGATAAATAATGCATAAAATAAAATCTATGATGAAAGTATTTTTAAAAAACGGCATTAATCAGATTTTAGAAGGTATTTCACTGAATAGACAGTATCACATAATGGTTGAAATATCTGCTTATATCAGAGGTGGTAAAAGTACACACATTCTGTAGTTAAGTAGAAGTACAACTACTTTTATGGAAAATACTCTACACTACTACTCTATACTATACAGCACTTCACAGACATATAAAGTTACAAAGTGCTTTACAGTGAAACACAAAAAAGGAAATACAATTAAAACTGGAAGCAGTCTCAAAGGCCTTCGCTGTCCCTGGCGACCGCCTCCACACACGAACATCTGAGTCGACTTTCAGCCAGATCTGTGTTTTTAGGCGATTTTGTTGGGGGCGCTAAGTTGCAATATTTCTATTGATAAACTGATGTAGGACCGAGAGATGGACGTCCTAGTAAAATTTCAGCCCAATCCGTGTTTGTATGTCTGATCTACAGTCATTTTACTAACAGTGTATTTGGTGAATCTGTAGGGGGCGCTAAAGTGCGAAATAACAATTTCTATTGAGGAACTGGTGTAGACCCGGGAGACAGATGTCTGAGTAAAATTTCTGCCAAATCGGTGTTCGTATGTCCAAACTACTGCCATTTTAATACAGGTACATTTGTAGGGGGCGCTATAGTACAAAATCAGAATGTCTTTAGTTAAATGGATGTAGACCTGGGAGTAGACGTCTGTCTCGAATTTCAGCCAAATCCGTGTTCGTATGTCCGAGCTGAAGCAATTTATGTAGTGATAATTTTTCCCAAAGACTTTTGTGACAGAAAAACAGAAAAAAAAAACAGCAGAAAAAAACGATGCAACTTTTCAAAAACATTTTGATAATTATTGATGTCCCACTTGTCTAGATCATGTTCACTGATGTTGAGCGACCAAGGAGGAGTTCGTTAAATTCCGATGACCGTTGACCGTTGTTTGAAATTCCAATCCAAAATGGTGGACTTCCTGTTGGTTTATGGGCGTGGCCATGTGTACCGATCTTCACAGCTCTAACTTCACTAGGGCGTGATCTGGCTTAAGACAAACTACTTTCACTTTCCTAGGGGGCGTTGTAGACACATTTCTTTACCGACTTTTACGAAACCTATAAATACTCGCAGTCTTTCACACTTCTGAGGTGTGTGCAAAATTTGCTGAGATTTCGTGCATGTTCAGGGGGTCAAATTCGAGGTCAAAGAGCAGAATCAGATCAAACTACCAGCAGTATCAATAGGCCTTCTGCCCGACGTGGGACATGAGAGGAGGGGGTGAGGGGAGAGAGGGGGGAAGTAAAAATAAAAGAGACAAAACAGAGAAAGTGGACATTTGTTCATATTTATTAGTTTAACTGTCATTTATATTATATAGAGGACTGTTGTTTTAAAAAAAAAAGATGTTTACACTCACCCTTAACCTTAACCCTTTGTTGGTCACACTACAAAAATCACAATAAAACGTTTTGGGTTTTTTTTTGCTTTTTCCACCTCACAGGGACTATTATAACATATTTTTAAATTTTAACTGACCCTAAATTTAACTAAAGTTATTTCTTCACCAATCCTACCAACACAATTTTTGACATTGGTTCAAATTAGAAGAAGTATTAACTCTTTGTGTTTGTAGCATTAGCATTAGCATTAGCATTTCATAACCCTTTACTATAATCTCTACCGTTTAGTTGAGTGTGTTTTTAAAAAAAATATGACATGAATACCAAAGTATTTCTGAAGCATGATGAGGATTATTTGTGAAAAATAGACTCTGTAAAAATTAATAACATGAAAAAAAAATTAACTTTCCTGCAATTTAGTGTCGAAAAGAAAAGATCATAGCAGATGTGTTGGCACAGTTAGGATCTTCTTCTTTGGTGGTATATATACTAGCATGACCTGAATATATCATTGACAGTGTGTTTGTACATTACATGCTTCTTACAGAAGGGGGAGACTGTCCCAGAAGTTTGGTGTCAAAGGACTTACATTTAGATTAGATCAGGGTTCAAAGTTACCTCTACCAAACGGTTGAGCTGACCAACAAAGGGTTAACCTACAACTGATGATTACAAACCTGGTCCTAAGAAGACATGGAACTGTGTGTGTGTGTGTGTGTATGTGTACGTGTGTATGTGTGTGTGTGTGTGTGTGTGTGTGTGTGTCCTCTAGGACAGCTGTCCTTGTCACTCCTCACAGGTTATTGTTAGCAACATTCCTTTCCCTCACATTCAGGCCTGATGGTCTGAACACAGACCTAGGATCAGCTCCACACAGACTCCAGTTTGATCTGGTGTGTGTCAGAGGTTTCAAACATAAGGTCTGGGGTCCAAATACAGTCCACTAAAGAAGGGCTGGGTCATGTGACCTCAAATCAATATCACAATAAATGGTGCAGGTTAAGTAGAGGAGAGAAATGTATTACATATAATAATTATGACTTTTTAATGTTATTATTATTATTCATTTCTGATCTGACATTTGTTTTATGTCATAAGTTAAATATGTTATGTTTTCACTGGAGTGTGTTTGTCTGTCAACAACATTACTCAAAAAGTGATGGATGGATTTTAATAACATTTTCAGAATATGTTTAGAGTGTCACAAGGAACAAATGATAACATTTTAGTGATGATCCAGAAGAGATCCTGGATTCTGGATCACTTTGAAATCCAGGATCTCTTCCACATCACCAGAGAAAAAAATGTGAGATAAAAAAGTAAACAATTAGTTAATAGTGAAATGAAAAGTCAAAATTATCTGATAAAAAATTCTGAGATAAAAGGTAAAAAAATTATGGGATAAAAACTCTTCTTATCCCAGACTTCCATGGAACCATTAACATAAGGAATAGGAAGTGAAAACGAACACCAGAGGAAAGTGAAAGAGTACAGAGTCCAGGTGTGTTTATTGTAAGACATACCACCTTTATTAAATGCACAGTATCACAAGGAACAATTCCATTAATTGTGGATAAGCTACTCACATGATGCACAAAGCATTGGATTGATTGATAGAACTGGTTGATTAAAGCAGGATTAAATCTGCCAGGAGAGCACACCCACACCCACACCCACACATGTACACACACACCCACACATGTCCACACCCACACATGTACACACACACCCACACATGTCCACACCCACACATGTACACACACACCCACACATGTCCACACCCACACATGTACACACACACACCCACACATGTCCACACACATGTACATACCCGCACCCACACATGTCCACACACACACATGTACACACCCACACATGTACACACCCACACCTACACCCACACATGTACACACCCACACATGTACACACCCACACCCACACATGTCCACACACACACATGTACACACACACACCCACACATGTACACACCCACACATGTACACACACACACCCACACATGTACACACCCACACATGTACACACCCACACCCACACATGTCCACACACACACATGTACACACACACACCCACACATGTACACACCCACACATGTACACACACACACCCACACATGTACACACCCACACATGTACACACCCACACCCACACATGTCCACACCCACACATGTACACACCCACACCTACACCCACACATGTACACACCCACACATGTACACACCCACACATGTACACACCCACACATGTCTACACCCACACCCACACATGTCTACACCCACACCCACACATGTTCACACCCACTCCCACACATGTCCACTCACACCCACACTCCCACACACAAACACCCACACACACCCACACATCTCTTTGTCTTCACACAGTAAGTAAAAGTCATTATCTGCACAGGAATGAAAACCATTTGTCTTTTTTTCTTTTACCATATATTTACAAAAAGGCCCCCCCCCCCACACCCCCCCCCACCCCGATATAGTTTACATTCAAAAAAGGTCCCCGTCCCTCTAGATTACATTCAAAATAATATACTATTCATGATGCAAAGTCACAGTTATTCATCTGAAATAGGATGAAAATAAGCTACAGTCAGTCAGAGGCTGAGCGGCAGTGGTCAGGAGGCGACCTTTGACCTCCCCACTCGTCTGCTGGGACACCCGTCAAGCTAGGAGGGGAGGGGTCCTGGCGTTTGGTACCAGGCCCAGAGTCTGTGGTACCTCCTGCAGACGGACGGACAGACAGACGGCACCGCACGTATCCTCCGTCAGAGCTCCCCATCACAGTGGAGAGGAAAGTGGAGGTGGTTTTATTCTTCTTTTAATCATCAGAGGAAGAAGAAAACAAACAAACAAACAAACAAACAAACGCATGTTCAAACAAAATCCTCTGCAGATCAGAAGTGGTAAATAAAGGAGTGTTCTGGGTCAGTGGATCTGTCCGTAATTTGGAGATTTCTTTCCGGAAATCACATAAAAAAATAGTCCTTAATTGATTTTTTTGTTTTAAATTAGAAGAATCCAAACTGAATTTCACAGTTTTTCTTTTTTCAGTGTCAAAAGAGATGAAGAAAATGTAAAAACACGGATTGATTGTTTTTTTCTGTCTTTCGAATAATAAAAAAAAAGAAAAGAAAAGAAAAATACAACCGGACAGAATTAGAAAAAGTGTCAGGGTATATTTTGGACTTTATTATTATTACCGTAATTTCCGTACTATAAGGCGCACTTAAAAGACTTTTATTTTATTATTTTATTTCACCTTATATATGGATTAATTCTGGTTGTGCTTTTTAACTTGAAATGTTGAGTTTTTATCTCATAATTTTGACTTTTTATCTCATAGTTTAAAGTTTTTATCTCATAGTTTTAACTTTTTATCTCATAATTTTAACCTTTTATCTCATAGTTTTAACTTTTTATCTCATAGTTTTAACTTTTTATCTCGTAATTTTAACCTTTTATCTCATAGTTTTAACTTTTTATCTAATAGTTTTAACTTTTTATCTCATAGTTTTAACTTTTTATCTCATAGTTTTAACTTTTTATCTAATAGTTTTAACTTTTTATCTCATAATTTTAACTTTTTATCTCGTAATTTTAACCTTTTATCTCATAATTTTAACTTTTTATCTAATAGTTTTAACTTTTTATCTCATAATTTTAACTTTTTATCTCGTAATTTTAACCTTTTATCTCATAGTTTTAACCTTTTATCTCATAGTTTTAACTTTTTATCTCATAATTTGGACTTTTCCTCATAATTTGTATTTTTTACCTCATAATTCTTACATTTTATCTCATAATTTTAACCTTTTATCTCATAATTTTAACCTTTTATCTCATAATTTTAACTTTTTATTTCATAATTTTGACTTCACTTAATGTGCCTTATATATGAAAAAACCTGAAAAAAAAAACATTCAATGACACTGCACCTTATTGTGTGGAAAATACAGTAATGTGTTTACCAGCGTTTATCTGTTTATCATTTAGCAACATAACTCAAATTTTGGCGGTGATCGGTGGAGGTATGGGGGGGGGGATTACATGTAAGATAACTCAAAAATTAATGGATGGATTTGGCTGAAAATTTTATTTGATTAGATTTTTGTTATTTATTTGAACATAAATGGAAAATAAAACATACAGTAAAAAGAACAATACAAGTCTGTTCAAAAGCAGTGGGTGGAGGTTAACACCCAGCCCTTCTTACTCTATCAACTTTTCTAATGAAGATCCCCTTCCTCCAAAAGCAAAAGAACACTACATTTATTATTTAGATCTGATACATATATACAGACATACATATAAAATGAAAACCATAAACACAAATAAATATGGAAATAATAATAATAGTAGGATTCACATTTGACCTGATTTGCCCAATCTCTTTTCATTGCAAAAACACATTTTTGCTTCCTTTGACCTTTGACCTACATTCACCAAAATTTAATGAGATCTATTCTGTACCATTTTACACCTTTCCTGAAAATTTCATAGAAATTGGTCCAGTAGTTTTTGTGTAAAACTGCTGAAAAATACACAAAATAAAATTGTTAACAGAATGAGAAAAGAAAAGTTCTGTTTTGTTAATATCTGATTTGACGCTGAAAAAGAAAGATGCATTGAAACTCAATTTAAATTTTGTATTTTAGAACAAAAAACGATTAACGACTAATTTTTTATTTTGTTTCGGGAAAGAAATTCCAATCAGCCAAAGATAGATTGACTGTTTTCCCACTGGTTTTATGAACGAGCACAAAGAAAATATTTCAATGTGGCACAAATTAAATCATATTTACATGTAGTGTGTATTGCCAGTGGCCCTTTAACACATGGTCTTCAATAGATGTCACACAGTTTTGACATGGTACCTGCTTAAAACAGATTATACTAGTAAACAGAGCCTACTATTCATATAGACAAATATCAGAACTGTACAGAATGGACGGATATTTATATACAGCAGACACATGACTATTGTACAGAATTAACAAACGCTGTAATAAAAACACAGAGGAACGTAGAAAACTGTCATCAGGGACTGAACTCAACACTTACATGGGTTATGGTCTGTCTATACAAAGAGTATATTTAGCTGTTTTCTGGGAAGTGGATGTGGAAAGTGTTCAGAGCTGAGCACAGCTGCTCAGGTTGTGCATTCAGGGATTAAGGAACACGCTACAAAGTGCATTTAATAATATAACCCTTTAAACCACCAACAAAAAACAACAACCCACTCACCAGCCCTAATATATATATATATATATATATATATATATATATATATATATATATATATATATATATATATATATATATATATATATATATATATATATATTAGGGCTGGCTGTCAAATGAAGATTATTCAAAGGTTTGCTTTGGATTAATTTAGATTAATCATGATTTCATTTTTATTTTTAATCTATATTAATTGTGTTTCATTTTACATGAACAAAGACACTCAAGAAAGAAGTGAATATATCTGCACATAATGTGTTTGTCCAAAGTGCTAGCTAACGTATGCGTCACATCAGTGCAGTTTTTTAAAGTGAAAGTGCTTCAGTGAGAAGTAAACTTCATCAAACACTTCATGTAGGTCGACTGTTCTGTCTTGGGGATTTTTTTTTTAACTCAAATTTCCCACAAAATACACAATACACTAAGAAAAACGTGGAGGAAAAAATATACAAAACATGCTCAAATTTAGCCTAGCAGTGCTATCCCTATTCATTCTATGTATAGGTCTAGTGGTGCTTCATAGTCAGAGGAGGCGGGGCTAAAAGGTTGTCTTTCAAACCCCTCTGTATGCAATAGGACGGTACTATAACCAATCAGTGTAATCTTTAGGATGACATAGTTAGACGCCAGAAAGTTCACAGAGGAGTCTGGAGAAAGTTAGGAATGATTAAACAAAATGGTGGATTGGTGGTCAAAAGAATTTAAAGATGGCTGACGTTTTCTCACATTCTTCACTCATCTTTAATAAAAGGAAATCTACACCTGTTGTTGTTCTTCTTCTATGGTTGTTTCCGGTTGTTTCTCTCAGAATCGTCGCAGTGTCAGTTTGTTACGCCCGCCCTCTGACTCTATACTTCACCGTGATTGGTCGACCAGTTTAAAAAAAATATAGCCAAAAGTTGAATTAGGTGTAACTAGACTACTACTGTAGAATATAACATGTGCATCCGCTAGGGGTTTAGTGCGGGTAGACTACTGGCTGCAGTTGAGGCTATTTAGTAATATTTATTTTATTGGTGTTTTATAGTTTTAAAATGGACTTACCATGACACTACTTATGCATGTGACCCAACATGTGCTCTTGCCTCCTGTAATTCTTTGTCACATCACATGACATCAGGATTTTTAAATCTATTAGGTGCGTTTATGCTACAATATGATTGGTTAGAGACTTGAGTTGTTTTTTAAATCCATTATTTTAAGTGTCATTTATAAATGACATAGTCCCACAGAGGGTTAAGTCTATTTGTTCATGTAAAATGAAACACAATTAATATATATTAAGAATTAATATTTAATCATGATTAATTGAAATTAATCCAAAGGAAACCAGTGATTAATCATTTGACTTTTTTAAGAAACATTCAAAATCTGTTTTATTTATTGACATTACATGATTGTTGTTTTCTTTCTTTTATATTTAATTTGCCTGAGTGACTCATATTAAATTTTAACTGTAGCCTGTTTTGGTTATTAGTTTAATATGTTGTGGCGTCTTACTCGACCGTTTACAGCAGGGGTCTCAAACTCATTTTCTTCAGGGACCACATTCAGCCTGATTTGATCTCCAGTAAAATGAAAACATAATAACCTATAAATAATGACAACTCCACATTTTTGTCATTTTTTCAATGCACAAAAAAACATTAAATTATAAAACCACTTTTATAAATTATCTAAATGCAAAAAAAGGTACATTTCATAAGGAAAATAAGGGCAGTTTTAACAATATTCTTCCTCAGTTTATCATTAGTCCATGTGTTTTATTATGGATCAGTTCTACAAAGACACAAAAGTCTTAGTAACAGAAGCAGAAAATGGTTCAATTTTTTTTAGACATTTTAGGTTCACAGTTATTCAGGTTTTTCACATTATATTTTTACAGGATAGTTTGTAAATTTAAATATTTTCATAACAATCACAAAAATTTGAAGTTGTCATCATTTATAAGCAAAGAAAAGACTGAGAAGAAAATGTGGAGTCATTTTTAAATAGGTTATTATTCTGCTCTTCATCTCATGGGCCGCATTGGAACCATTGGCGGGCTGCATTTGGCCCCCGGGCCACATGTTTGAGACCCCTGAACTACAGAGTTTAAGGCTATGTTTACACAAACCCAGGTATTTTTTATATTTTGGTATATTTGGTATTTTTGCTTCATTTGTGCCTTTCGTTTATACACAGACTTTCTTCCTGAAAACACATCTTTATAAAAACTCTGGCGAAGAAAAGTGAAGATTTTTAAAAACTCACTTTAGCATTTGTGTATAAAGAGACTAAAACTGACATCACATCGTACATCTGGCAAACATGGATACACTGTGAATAGCAGCATTTCTTTTATTAACCCTTTGTTGTTCACACTACAAAAATCACAATTATTTTTTTTCTTTCTCCACCTCACAGGAACGATTATAACATAAATCATAGTTGTTGTGTTTTTTTTTTAACTTTTTAAACTAAAGTCTTAAAACTCAAACATTATTCGTTCATCAATCTTACCAACATAATTTGTGACTTGGTTCAAATTGTATGTATTAACTCTTTTTGTTTGTATCATTAGTGATTAGCATTAGCATTAGCATTTCATGACCCTTTAATATCATCTCTAACGTTTATGGTGTAGCATGTTTTCAAACAATTATTACCTGAATACCAAAGTATTTCTGAAAAATGATGAGCATTATTTATATAAAATAGACTCTGTAAAAGTCAATAAACTGAAAAAAAATCTAACTTGCCTGCAATTTTATGTCCTAAAGAAAAAATCATAGAAAAGATGTCACAGTTATGATCTTCTTCTGTAGTATATCATTGACAGTTCCACCCAGTGGTGTTTTTGTGCACTACATGCTTCTTACAGAAAGGGGGAGACTGTCCCAGAGGTTTGGTGTCAAAGGACTTAAGTGTAGATTCGATATCAGGGTTCAAAGTTAGCTCTACCAAACGGTTGAGCTGGCCAACAAAGGGTTAAGAGTTATATTCACAAGTTGTCTGTTTAAAAATAAAGCTGATCCCAGCCATAGACCAGCACAGATACATCAGGGTTCAAAGGTCAGCAATTGCACATCTTCTTGTGACTGATCAAAGAGCGTGACCGTACGGACACATTCCACATGTTTCACCCTGAAAAAACACAAGTGTCTGGTCGTCTTTTTCGGCAACTTTACTGTCAGTTCATTAGTTTGGAGTTTATATGAAGTAACACAACAGTTCATTTGATTATCTCTCTCTCTCTCTCTGGTCACTGCTGGCACATGTATTTTTTCTTAGTTGCTCGTGCACTGTGATCTCATCAGCCGCTTGAACTTTAACCTCTATAGCAAATGTAATGTAAATGTAATGTAATTTAATGAAAATGAAAATAAACAATACATTAAAATAAAAATGTTCTCCT
This sequence comes from Siphamia tubifer, assembly GCA_020466265.1. Taxonomy (NCBI): domain Eukaryota; kingdom Metazoa; phylum Chordata; class Actinopteri; order Kurtiformes; family Apogonidae; genus Siphamia; species Siphamia tubifer. The sequence goes on along the minus strand of CM035794.1, from coordinate 74,788,876 downwards.
TACTAAAACCTTATCGTTTCTCATATTAATGAACCATAAATGATCTCAAATGTTTCTAGGTCATCACACACACAAACCACTTGGCCATGCTTCGCTTTCTTCTGTGGAACGAAACAGGAAGTAGGAGTATCTGTGATTCTTGATGAGGCTTCTGATTGGCTTGTGTGGAACTGTCACTGGTCTAACAACACTGCCACCGACTGGCTTGGTGTGGTTTAACAGCTCTTGACAGTGTATTTATGTGGATCAATATAAATATAAATAAAAATAAACACTGCTGTGTGCACAAATTTTCTTTTTTTTGAAAACAGAGCTTAAAAAATATGAGTTTCAAAAATACCCGGGTTTGTTTAAACACAGCCTAAGAATCTCTTCCTTATAGTTTGACAAACTAGCTACCCCCCCCCCCCCAAACAGCATATTGTTTACTTGTTTAGGGCCCCAACAAAGCTTGAAACAGCCCTGACAAAAAAAAACAACAATAACTTCATTTAAAAAAACAACCAACAAACAAACAAAAAAAACCACTTAACACACTGGTATATTCAGTCTGTGCACAGTAAATTGCATCAAAATGCCCTGTCAATCCCTTTTTTTTTTTTTAATAAATTAGACAAAAATAAAAATGTCAACTTGTCTTATAAATAAAATGTCCTCAACATCCACGGCTGCAGATATGGGCCACTGAACAACAAACATCTGCTAAATGGCATTGCTGGTGACTGAAAAATAAAACAAACAAAAAAAAAAGAACTGTGTGCATCTGTTTAAGATGAACAGCTCCAAAAGTCCTCATTTTCTGTGCTTTAGAGACATAAAGAAATGAAAAGTCAACATGGTAGAATGAGTGGTGAAGTCTTAACTACACCCAAATGACCTTTAGTCATTCATGTAATATATATATATAATAATTAGTGATGCACCGATCAGCATTTTTTGACTCGATCACCGATAACAATCACCAAAAAAATCACTGGAGGAATTTTAAATGTCCATAACTTTCATTTAAGTAGGTATGAATAGTTACAGTTTGGCTACAACTATCATATATTTTTTATAATTGAGTATTCTGTCGATTTTTTTTTCGTCAATTAATCAGATGACTTCCATTTTTAAAAAAAAAAAACCTTTAACTTCTGACGCATCTTTGGTGAGTGTTCTATATGTATGAGTTATTTAAATATTGATAATTCTGAACAAACAATGGAGTAAAACAAAGCAGCGAGTGAGACTAAAAATAAACAGTTTGGGATTTGTTTGTTTTTACTATGGTTTACACTTTTGTTGTGATTTTTCTCAACAGCTTTTTAGACAAATTCACAGCAGAACATTTAACTGAAATAATGTCTGATCAGTTAAAGGGTTAAAATAGATCAATCAATAAACGGGGACGAGAGGAGACTGAAGTGGTTTGAGTTGTGTGAAGCTGTTGTAGCCTAATAATAATAATTACACTACCTTGGTACATTTGCTAAAAATAATGTGAGGCTACATGCTAACAGATGCTAATACTCAGCAGTTAGCAAAACATAGTTAAGCTCTGAGTTCACTTTGATGAAGCGCCGTTTGAAATGTGGATACGATCGGTTCAGGGGTTGTAGTTAATAAGGCAGTGCTAGGCTAATGCTAATGCTAATGCTATTTAGCCATGGGTACACTGTTGTCTGCCTATTGGTCCCAAACTTCGACTATATTTTAAAAAGTACAGAAACAGTCCAGACCAGATGCACCTGTATCTGTAGCGTGTTTGACAGTTTCAAAATGGTTGCTAGTAATTGACCTTATTGATGAGCTTTTTGATCAGCATATTTTTCCGATCGCCAAGCAGGTTATTTTTTTAGGCCATATCGGCCGATTATGATCGGCGGCTGATCGATCGGTGCAACACTAATAATAATAACAGACAATATGACAACGATGACATTATTTTAAAACATGGCTCAAAAACATGGTTGAAATGTTCAGAAGAAGATTAAAGCCCCTGGGGAGGAAAAAAATTAATTAATTAAAGTCCAATATGATTATTTTTAAATTATTATTCTGAGAAAATTCTGATTGAACTCAGAATTCAGACTTTGTTTTTCAGAATTCTGATTTTAATTTCAGAACAATAATTGTAAAAAAATTTTTTATCTGAGATTAAAGTTAGAATTCAGGCTTTGTTTCTCTAAATTCTATCTTCTCAGAACAATAATTAAAAATAAATAAATAAAATAATAATAATAACTTTAAAACTGTCAAAATTCAGAAGAAAAAAAAGTCAGAATCCTGAGAATTTAGGCTTTGCTTCTCAGAATTCTGCCTTTAATATAATAATAATAATAATAATAATAATAATAATAATAATAATAATAATAATAATAATAATAATAATAATAATAATAATAATAATAATAATAATACATTAATTAATAATACATTTAAAATAGTCAAAATTCTGAGAAAAAAAGTCTGAATTCAGACTTCGTAGCTCTAAATTCTGACTTTAATCTCACTGTAATAATAAAAATAAGTATTTAAAACAGTCAGAATTATGAGGATTTTTTCTCATAATAATAATAAAATAAAAATTGACTTTATTTCATTAAATGTTTTTCCTCCAGTGGCCCTTATCCCTCTCTGTATAATGATACAAATGTTAAAATAGGTGTAATGTAATGAGCTGCTGTATCTTCCAGTAGAATCTGAAAACTGTACGACTCTGCTGTAAGAACAGAAAACTTTATCTACAAATTTAAGTCACACACTGTCCGTTATGAGACACGTCCATTAACCTTTAGTTCATTTATACAGAACACAGGAGTGTATATTTAACCCATAGAGACCCAACAAACACAAACAAATGAACTCATCTGTGGAGCACAGGTGGAAGTTTTACTGTACACTACTTAAGTAAAACAAGTGCTGTATCTGTACTTTACTTGAGTATTTATTTTTATGGCAAATTTTTACTTTTACTCCCTACATTTTTGTATAAATATCTGTACTTATCTGTATCTGTACTCTTTACATTCTCATAAAAGACTCAATACTTTTTCAAACTAGACAAATGTGACAGTATGAAAAATAAGTTGGAAATCAGAAATTTACTATATAATAATTCACACTTTTTATTTCATAATTTTGATTGATTTAATCTCATAATTATCTATTTCTTATCTCATAATTTTGACTTTAATCTCATAATTTTGACTTTTTATCTCAGTGTAATTTTTTTTCCTTCATAATTTAACATTTTTATCTCAAAAATTTGATGTCTTTAATCTAATGATTTCTACTTTTTATGTCATAATTTAGACTTTTTATCTCACGCTCTCATTATTATGCTTTTTTTTTTTTTTTTTTTTTTAAATCTCCTATTCATGACTTTTGAAATTTTCCTAAATATCCTGTCCTGTCCATGACCCAATACAACACATCATCTACACAGTAACTCACTTTTAAAGGCTTTATTTTTTATATAGAATTTTGAAAATGTTCTGTTTTTTATTTTTTGGAAAATCCTCTATTTTTTTCCTGCTTAAATAAGTTTTATTTCATAGGGGGGAAAAAATGCAGTTTTACTTTTTATTTTTCTCCTTTATTACAATTGAGAAGTTGTACTTTCTTTCTTTTTTACTTTTACTTAAGTAAAGCAGTTGAATCAGTACTTTTATTTTTCCACATATGTAGCTGTACTTCTACTTAAGTACAGAATGTGGGTACTTTTACCACCTCTGGATATTACTGGTGTTATCAGTTAAACCCTGTCAGATGATCTTGTTTATAATCAACACTAGAATAATCTGATAAGTGAAGAAATACAGCGTTGATGTGTATGGAAATGGACTCAATGTTGTAGAAGATGATGTGATTCACCAGTAAAACCCACACAGTTTGATCACAGACAGTGGATGGACTTTATGGAAAAAGTATGTTTTTTTTCTTCAGTTTTCTCTGTTTCTTATATAATAACCTTTAACTTTAATCTGAGGGTTTATGTACATTTATATGATCAGTATATTAAATACAGAAAAATGTCTGATTTATACTGAAACTAGGCCAAATACAGAAAATAATCTAATAATAAATAGTGATGAAGCTTAAATATAAAGGGAATTTCTTTAAGTGACATTAAAGTAGTACTGGGTCTTTATGGGTTAAAATGGTTCATGTAGAGAATGTTTGAAAGATTCTTTTATTGTTATAAGTTTAAGGATGTGATAAAATCCTGTATGTATTTTGGTTTTTCCTTTTGTGAAACATGCCTCAATAAATGTTTTAACTGGATTGAAAAAAGAAAAAAAGAAACGTGGAGCAAATCAAAGTCACTTTGAATTTAAGGCTTTTCTCTATGTAATGAGGACATGGACGATAGCATTTACAGTAACATTTACAGTCAGGTACTGTACACACACACACACACACACACACCTTCAGGCTTGTCCTTTCTGTTTGTTTCATCATATGAAGCCACAAAACAGTAACACTTCTACACACACACACACACACACACACACACACACACACACACACACACACACACACACACACACAGTACATACACACAGATTGTGGTCTCAGCCCAGTATGTCCAGGTAGACAGGTGAGGCCTTGGCCAGACTCTGCAGCAGACTGTGGATCTCTTTAATGTTGAGCCTCATATACGGTTCCCTCTGCCAACAGCCCAGCATCAGGTCGTACACTTCTTTAGGACAAGTACGTGGACGCTGCAGTACACGACCCTGAGTGATGCACTCGATCACCTGCAGGACACAGCACAACCATCAATACATACAAACACACATACACTCATACATATATAAGTAGTTGGGGTGTGACGAGACACTCAACTCACGAGACGAGACACCAGATTCAAAAGATGGAGATGAGACGAGATTTTAAGAAAACTAAATTACAAATTATATGAATGGACAACAGACTTTTATTAACTCTGTAAGTGTTCACTTTGAATTTCAGTCCCTCCAGGATTTCACAGGCCTTTTTTGAGGTTGTTTCGTCCTAAAATGTCTGATGTTGCATGAGCTTTTCTGAAAAATTGCGATGAAAGGTGTGGTGCTTTTTAGGCTTTTGTTGCGGGAGGAAGTGAAAGTTGCGATAAATAGTTTTTGTAATCAAAATTAAGTAATATTTCAAATATTTAGTTTCTGGAAATTTAATTCATTGTGATATGAAAATATTTTTTTCCAAATGCATACATACATGCATACATACATACATACATACACACATACATACACATACACACACACACACACACACACACACACACACACACACACACACACACACACACACACACACACACACTCATACATACATACAGACACACACACAGACAGACAGACACACACAGACAGACAGACACACACACACACACACACATACACACACACATACATACACTCATACATGCAGTACTCGAGTTGAGGGGGGATGAGGGTGGATGGCATCCCCCCCTAAAATAAAAACTATCAAAATCACCCCCCTGTAAAACTGCCATCCCCATTTCCATCCCTTCACTTTTAACAGTAAATGTTGCAAATATAATTATACATAATTGTTTCATCATTAGAAAGTAGAACGCATGTTGAGTAAAATAAAAAACAATATAAAATCTGAGGGCACAGGGGCAAACATGTAATGAGCATGATGGTTATTTTCAATTGGTTGATGTGTGATTGTAGATGGAGGAACCACAGCATTCAGTGTCAGTAACTCAGCATATAGGGAGCCTAAGTCTCCGCCCTTTCCGGTCAGTCCACTGGGCCTAAATTCGTAAAAATGTAACATGAGAGTGGATGAGGAGAAAATAATTATTTTCTGCTCCACTTTACTTTATGCCCTGAATCACACATTTGCTGTACTTCAATTAAAATCATAACCAATGATGTGCGTTTGGAGTTTCTTTGATACGTGTTTTGTGATTTATTATCGTGTAAAAATATGTCATTATTTGGACTCTGTTTGGACTACATATCAGACGTTGCATAGATGACGTCACAGCAGAATCTTTCCCTGCAAACTTTTCTAAACCGTAGACCGCCTTTACTATTTTTCATTTGAAAATGCCTGTGTGCTTTGTGCCCCGGTGTAATCACAACACCATTTCCACATGTTCCCTCTACCGCTTCCCGGCTGACGAGAGCTTGTCCCGTATGCTGGCTCTCACTCGACCAACTATCTCTCCCCCGGAGTAGCCGCCACTTTCCACATGCCCCGATTTAAAGTGGTTTTCTCCACGTTTGATGCTCTTGCCTTCGTCCTGAAAGAAGGAGGTGAAGCTCGCCAAAGTCACAGCCATTTTCAAAGAGTTTGATGATGAAGCTTGATGGTGACGTCATATTTGTGAGACGAACGTTGTAGTCCATTACTTACTCTCACATAAAACCTAACGTAACTTTGGATGCCTGTCCAAAGTGAGTGCTTTCTCAATGTGAAAATGTATCTTTAAAATTCACAGACATCATATGTGAAAACCGTAGCACATTTCAAACGGCACCAGAAAATTACTTTTATTCCTCCTTTGAGTCGCGTTCATTTTTTTATGGCACTTCGGTCCCATTGCCCGGAAATCGACCGGAAATAGAATTGCGTCACTTCGGCTCCCTATGGCCAAACGAGCAGCTGGACAACGCGATGTCAGGGACTATTTAAAAGGAAATTTACAGGTGAGCTACAAAAGAAGACTCAAGAATCTCAGTCATTACTTTTCATTAATCTATACAAAAGTCGACAGACTCACCACAGGTTACATGCACAATAACAACACAGCTAGTTTTCCAAGTTTGCCGTGTAGCATTCAAGCTAGCAGCTCACGTTAACGTTCACCTAGCTCTTGTTAGCTCGCTGCTAAAACACAGAACATTGAGTCACGTTAGCTTTGGGTTTATGAACGTGGCAAATATATTTACTGTTAATGTTAGACGAGAGTTTGTCTCAAATATTTTACCAGTATTAATGATTAAATATTCTTCACGTGGCTATATTATTTTCACCAATAGGACTCGTCATGCAACAAAAATAAGTAGAAATAATTGTGACGTTCAAGGCAGGTGACATTAAGAGTCTCCGAGTTTCTGGGGCCTGTTGCTGTGGCCTGTAATTTAATATTACAGACAGTAAATGTCCTGAATGTGATTTTAATGTATACTGTGCAGTCTGCTTATTATCCAAGAGCATGTTCATGTGATTTTAATCATTTGTGAAATTATTAGCACGAGGAACAAGTTTGATTATTAAACCTTTTAAACCAGGGATGATGTTAATGGGGAATTCCTAGTAATTTACTTTTTACACAATAATTGAAAAATACGAAGGCTGCCAGTCATCTCTTAATGTAATGAAGTAATTTTTAATGTAGAAACTTATTATAACTATGTTTTCATGACTGTCAAAATGACTGATTACAAAAAAAAAAGTCCAGTGCAACCGTGAGTTTACACACTTTTTTTTCAATTCATATGTAGGCCTACTAGTATATAGCTCATTAAGTCAGTGGAAATAAGGCAAATTAATCTATGCTTGATTTTGTTGTTTCTGTAGTGGTAAGACAGACGGGTCAGGACAGGAGAGCAAGGACGAGGAGGAGGGCCTAGAAGAGAAGGAACCGGTTTGATTATGTTACATGTTGAGTTTAGACTTTTTTTCAATGCATACATAGGCCTGCCACGTACTATAGCTCATTATGTCAGTGGGAATGAGACAAATTCATCTGTCCTTGATTTTGGTGTTTTTTGTAAAGACAGAGAAAGGAGGTAGCAGCAGGCCCTGCCCCCCTACTCCCTTTTTGTTATTTTTTTTGTAAAGGTGAAAAAAAATTGACCATCCCTCCTGATTTTTTTTTTTTTTACAACTCGACTACTGCATACATACACTCACACACACACACTCACACACACACTCTTACACACACATACATATACTCTTACATACATACATACATACATACACACACTCATACATACACTCATACATGCACTCTTACATACATACATACACTCTTATATACACATACATTTTAGAAGTGTAACAGTGAATTATTTTTGGCATAAATCTGATCTTTAAACCTGACCTCATTGTTGGACAGCTGGTACCACGGCTGTTTGCCGTAGGTGAAGATCTCCCACAGCACCACACCAAGGCTCCACACATCACTCTCTGTGGTGAACCTTCGATACATGATGCTCTCTGGGGGCATCCAGCGGATGGGCAGCATCGTATGACCGCCCACCTGCACAGAGACACATTAACCCTTTAACCCCTGGTGTGTCTGTGCTGAGGGTTCTGAATGGAAGATTTAATGTAAATATTCAGAAAAATTTAACCGTTTGCTCAATCAGAAAAACTTCAAAACACACTGACAGAACAGACATTGTTGTTTCCATGGACATGAAAGCTTGAAATGTGGTTTTGAAAAAAATACAGACATTCTATGCCATTTACCATGTAATGAAAAAGGGTTTTAGAAACATGAATAAAGTCATGTGACTCCAGTTCAGTCTTTATATGTCAAAACAGTTGGAAAAGAACTGTTTTAATATTAAACATAGTGTATTTTAATATAATCTTACATCATCTGTTATTTAACCCTTTAAATGCCAATGATTTTTTTTAATGTACAACGTTTACCAAGGTGAAAGGGAAACAGTTTTTGAAGTCTCTGTATGATCTGTGCATTTATTGAAATTACAATAAAGGATCTTTGAGCCTTAATCGGAATTGGAAGTAATTAAGTAAAAGTACTTCATTATTGTACTTAAGTAGATTTTTTTAGGTATCTGTACTATACTGGAGTATATATTTTTTTTTATTTTTCCTCCCTACATAAATATCTGTACCTTATACTCCTTACATTGACATAAATATCTGTACTTTAAAGTTCCAACTGTTTGTTTCTAACGTTGGCTGTTGGATGGTTAGTGACTGTGTCTTTACTGGGGGTTAATCTGACACTGGCAGATGCATTTCAGTAGCTGTTATTTACTGTTTTGTTTTTTTGACAGCAGAGGGCAGTGTGGGATTCAAGGTGAGATATGAGACACAAGAGGTGGTAAAAGTACTGCCATTCTGTACTACACCTACTGGTGTGGAAAAAATACTCTGTTAAAAGTACAAGTCCTGATTCAATTCATTTACTGAAGTAAAAGTAAAAAAAGAGGGAGACTTTTCTCGAAGTAATTCACGAGGAAAAGAGAGAGATGAGTAGAGATGGCAAACAGCAGAGACATGCAGCAGGTTTTCAGGTGTCCATCTTCCAGCAGTGAAATATCGTGGGATGATATTCCATGAGTTACGACACTCCTGCCATGAAAACCGTCAATGGAAACAGGTCCAAAGCGCAAATATACTTTAATTTATTTAAATTTTAGGAATATTGCTATTATTTTGCAAAAAACTGTAATGGAAACACAGCTTGTAGGGTTAAGTACAGAATGGTAGTACTTTTACCACCTCTGTATAGTACATGAAAGCATATGTGAGACAAAATACATAGTGTGAGAACCATGTGGACTCACTCTGTAATAGTCTGTGCTGTAAACGTCTCTGGACATGCCAAAGTCTCCTATCTTCACCAGCAGGTTTTCTCCTACCAGGCAGTTCCTGGTAGCCAAGTCTCTGTGGACGAAGTGCTGGGAGGCCAAGTAGACCATGCCAGCAGCAATCTGTTGGGCGATGTGCAGCATCTGGGATTGGGTGAGCTCCACCAGGATGCTGTGCTGACCGTCTGCCATGAGCACAGCATCAGGACCATGAGACCTACAGCCACAAACACATGCTCTGAGCTTCAGCCACTATTGGACACAATGGGCTTCACAGGTAAAACACATACAAGGGTCTGCTGGTGTGAGCAGCTGATTTATTTACTACCTTATTATTACCTCCACCATTTTACACAAAAAGTTCTGAACATATTTTGATGAAATTTTGAGGAATGATAGATAAAGGGTCAAGGAAGAACCCAATAGATTTTGAGCAATGAAGGTCAAGGTCACACTAAAGGTCAACAGCTAAAACACATCAGTGGTAATATCTCAGGATTCAAACAAGATAGAATCTGTTTTTTTTTTTTTTTTCATTCACATCATCTCACTTTCAGACATCAGATGGGTCAACACCTATGGCTCCATTACATTGCGCTTTGACGACGTATAAAGCCTTGGCGGAGGTCTGCTGTCTCTGCATTATTATTATTATTGTTATTATTATTATGATTGTTAATATCTCATGGGACAAATAAGTTAATTGTTATTGTTGCACAGGGGATGCTTGGGACTTTTCCTATTCTGTAGTTGATTGTGTTTGTGCCCTGTGAGACGACTTTGTTGTGATTTGGGGCTTCATAAATTAAATTGAATGACACTGTAGTCTGGTGGGGTGAGGTTCATGAACTCACGCACCCCTCCTCCATCATCTATGCACAGACACGGGGGAACTCGTGTCAATTACTTGACTCCAGTCCGACTTGAGTTGCCAAATGTGTGACTTACTTGACTTTGACTTGCCTTTCTTGACCTGCGACTTGACATGACTTTTGTCATGTGACTTGGCAAGTCACATGACAAGCCTGTCTTGTTGAAACATATCTTGCTTAACCCTTGTGCGGTCCTTCGGGTCAAAGTGACCCGGTGGCTCACAAATGTACCTTTTTATATGTACTGTAGGATGCCATTGCTTACTACTGAAAACAGTAATATATCCTTGGGGGGTGGGGTGATGAGTCTATGGAACTGAACTTTGGAATTTGGGTTTTTAAGACCCGATTGTAGGACACAGCCAGTGTGCCTTTTACGAAGGACCGCACAAGGGTTAAAAATAACATTATTGAATAAATTATTAGATCGACATTGTTTTATCGTGAGCAGAGATAAAGTGCTGCTAACAGCTGTGCGCCTTAGCAAACTACTTTCATCAGTTGTTCAGCAGTGTTTGCAGGTGCACAGCTGTTAGCAGAGACAAAGCACATTGATCGCTATTGAGAGAAATTAGCATGTTTTATTTTGGTAACTTGCCGAGACTACTTTTGCTTTGATCAAAACCAGAACTGGACTCATAGGACACTGTCAGGGGTAAGTCACTGTGGGTGCACCAGAGTAAAGATGGTGATCACATACAAATTCATGTGAAAAATATTGAACTATCCCTTTAAGAATGACAGTAGTTTTTACAGACAGAAACATGAGTTCATGTGGATCTTGACAGTTACTTATCAAATCTGTGTCGGAGGCTTTAGAATGTGGATTCTTACCTCAGGAACTTGTTTAGGTCACCGTGTTTCATGTACTCAAACACCATAATGAGAGGGTCGCTCTCTACACACACGCCGTAGAAAGTGACGATGTGTTCATGCTGCAGGTTAGTGAGAAGCTCCGCCTCCCTGTAGAAGTCGGCCCGCCCACTTTCACTGGCCTCTTTTAAAGTCTGATGAAAAGATAGAAGGGATGAAGGCGTGTCAAACTTATTTTCATTTAGTGCTGGGAAGTAACTAAGTAAAATTATTTCATTAGTGTACTTAAGTAGATTTTGTTTTTAGTTCTTGACTGGAGTATCACTTTTTCTGTCAACTTTTCCTCCTGTACTTTATACTCCTTACATTTAAATAAATATCTTTACTTTATACTCCTTACATTTAAATAAATATCTGTACTTTATACTCCTTACATTGATATAAATATCTGTACTTTAGAATTATAGTCTACAGATATTTATAAGGACTATAAAGTACAGAGGTTTCTATAAATTTAAGTAGTAGAAAGTACAGATATTATTATGAACAAATGTAGGGAGGAAAAATCAACTTTCCAGAAAAATAAATACACCAGTATAGTACAAATACCTAAAAAAATCTACAGTAACAAAGTACCTTTACTTAGTATAGGTTATTACTCTGATATTTTATTTGATTGAATTTGTTTTTACTTTGGTCTCAATGTGGAACCTGAACTGAACCCAGTTGTTTGTTGATTATTAATATTTTCATTCTAACTTTTCCGCTTTTTAAATCCTTACTGTAGACCAGGTTAGAACATGGGTCAATGTTAGCCCATGGGCCACATGTTTGACACCCCTGTTTTATTGATTAGAACTGACTGATTGACAGGTGCATTGAAGGTTTGAGGGCGTGGCTTCCTGGAGTGTTACCTTCACTGCCACATGAATCTTCTCCTGGTCTGGAGTCAGGCTGTAGCACTCGGCCAGAAACACCTTCCCGAAGGCGCCCTCGCCCAGCTCCCGTTTTAGGACGATGTTGTGTCTCTTGATGTGCTGGACAACTTTAACACAAAGAAGAAAAAAATTATATATCATGTTACACTGTCAGTTTAAAATATTAGGCTGTGTTTAGGGTTGCTACATTGTCCTTCAATGTTGTGGGATTGTGTTTTGAGCACATTTGCTTGCATAAAATTTCCATATTTATATGAGAATCCTTCTTTATTGTGGCAGTTGGTGCTGTGTAAGAGAGTTATTTTGACAGATAACGCCATGTGTGTTTGTTTTCATCGACTGGGTGCTTATCTAGGTGAATTTATGTCTCCCCACTTCAGTCGTCCTATCCTGTCGATTGACCCGTTCCCGTCTGAATAGTCACTTCCAATCTCAGGGTTACAGTTAGCATGTCTCTGTTGTTTCCATGATGCCATATATGGTGAATAGTAAGAGTGTAAAGAAAGAATCAATTTGAATTGGTTATCAGTCTGTGTCGTATGAGATCCGAGTGCATCAGTCCATGGAGCCTGAATCAGTAAAACTGACTACGAACGGTCCGATGTCCCAGAATCGGTTTTCTGAGGTCCAGCCACCTTTATATCTGTGGCCAAGTCACTTAACAATGACATACCATTTATTTTAAAGAAATGTGTATACGTTAAAACTAGATTCTAACTGCTGTTTTTGGAGGTCCAGGCAGGGGTACAATTAAAGTTAATGCGGGCGGGTAGCGGATAGTGTTGCATCAATGGATCGGCTGCCGATCATTATTGGCCGATCTTGCCTAAAAATAGCCTGATCGGCAAAATATGCCAATCAAAAAGCCGATCACATAAGGTAAATTACTACTATTATTTTATTATTTTTCCTAAATGTCCTGTCCATACCCGCTAATCTGAGTACCATGACCCAATAAAACATCATCTACACAGTAACTCACCTTGAAATATTTCAGTTTTTTCTTGCTTAAATAAGGATTATTTCATGCATAACAAAAAAGGCAGCTTTACTTTTCCTTTTTTTGTTGATTTGTTTTACTTTATTACAACTGAGGAGTTGTACTTTTTTCTTTACTTTTACTTCAGTAAAGGAGTTGGATCAGTACTTGTACTTTTACCGGAGTAGCTGTACTTCTACTTAAGTACCGAATGTGGGTACTTTTACCACTTCTGGATATTACTGTTGTTATCAGTTAAACCCTGTCAGATGATCCCATTTCTAATCAACTATAAATATATATATATGTGTGTGTGTGTGTGTGTGTGTGTGTGTGTGTGTTCCAGACCAGGGGTGTCAAACCCATTTTCATTCAGGGGCCACATTCAGCCTAATATGGTATAAAGTGGGCTGCACCAATAAAATAATATAAATAGGATATAAATGTATGAAATAGTGTCAGTGCTAAAAAAATTTTTTTTTGTGAATTCTCCAATGAAAAAGTTAGATCACAGTAGATCTACACATTTACTTACAGTTTGAATATTGGTAAAATTCCACAAATATTTCAAGTTGTTCATATTTTTTTGTAAAATGCTAGTCTTTTTTGTACTTTATTTTACACCAAAACAAAAAGGAAAATTAGTTTTAGGTTGGTTACTATCATTTCTAGGTTATTATGACAGAATTTTATTCATCTTATCCACTTGAGATTGAATTGACCCAAGCTGATTTGAACTTCCTTGATTATTAATCATCTTCAGTGTTACTGTTGCATTTCACACATTCATCCCAGGGGCCAGATTGACCCTTTGGTGGGCCGCATTTGGCCCCCGGGCCTTATGTTTGACACTCCTGTTCTAGACTGAACAGCATGTTCTCGAAATCGTATTCCTGATCATCTGTCCAAGGACACCACAGAAGAGTCGCTATCACAGAGGAACAGGATGCTGACAGTAAATATGGCGTCCGGCTCAGATCAATGCATGGATTTTCCAGACATTAGTGGAAGGCGGCGGTAACTCACACGTGTCAGATTTCAGCATACTGCCCGAGTTCCGGAAGTACTGAGGGTTCTCGATGACAGGGATCTTTGTCATCCCGATGATCACTGCGTCTGGACCCATCTCCGAGGACGACGGAGTGTTGTTGCCATTGGAGACGTGATGAAGAGGGCTGGCAGAGTCATCGTCGTTACTGATGACCGAGGAGGAGCCTGAGGAGCCGAGGAGGAGGAAGAAGAGACGCAGAGAAGGACCAAGAACAGACAGCAGATGAGTTCTACTGACATGTCATAACTTGGAATTTTTATCTCATAATTTGCGTCTCTCCCTCCTCAGTCATTAAAAAAGTCAGTCATTTTTAGTTTTTAACTCATTCTGTAACTATTCTGTGTTCTTATACACATCTATGTGAGCAGCAGAACGATCCATGTCTGTAAAATCTACATTGTTACTCTGCACTCAGGGTTTTGTTCTATTTTTAGCACTTTATGCAATTTCAATGAGAGTAATAAGGCAAGAGCTATTTAAAATAAAATAGGAAAAATGTACCTTTAATACCAAATTTAGAGTTCCGTCCATACTTCAGAATGACTACCATCAAAACGCAGCCTGTTAATGCAACTCCTGCAATTCCCACAACGACATACACCTATGGGTGAAGGAGGAGAAAACATGAAACATCTGCTGACATATATGTATATATACTGGCTTTAGTTCACAATATGTATGACATTAATGCAGGGGCGGATCTAGCCATTCTGAGGCCCTAGGCAAAATATAGACATGGGGCCCCTCATTCTGTAAACACACACACACACCAAATAATGGTGAGAGAGAGAGTGAGAGATTATGTCTGTGCGTGCGTGGGTGTTTGTGAGAGAGAGAGAGAGAGATATTGTGTGTGTGTGTGTGAGAGAGATAGTGTGTGTGTGCGTGTGTGTGAGAGAGAGAGAGAGAGAGAGTTTGTGTGTGTGTGTGTGTGTGTGTGTGTGTGTGTGTGTGTGTGTGTGAGTGAGAGAGAGTGAGTTTGTGTGTGTCTGTCAATCTTCAAATGTCCATTAGTCCAATAACAAATGGAGGTTAGTGTGTGTGTGTGTAATGGGACAAATATTATTTACACATTAATTCAGTTTATTTTTTCTGATATTTCGTGGGGTTTTTTCATAGAAAAATATTTTGTATGTTTACTGTGACTGGGCTGTTCAGATTGAAGGGGGGGGACAAATACCTCTGTTTGCCTAATTGAAAGTCCGCCACTGCATTAATGAATAAAATCTGACACAAAGTTAACATTGAATAAACATTAAAATGCTTTGTTTGTAGTTGTGCATTACAGAACATTTTGATTCTTTGTTTTACCGGGTTCATAATCCTCTGGTTTAGATGAGAATCACTTACTGCAACACTGTCCAATGGTGATAGTTCTGAAAAGAGAAGAACCTTTTTACCTTACAACAAAGGGACGTTGTAGCGCTTCAAAACAAATCAGGAGGATCTGAGCCGAGCAAAGACGAAGGTCACCGAACTGTGCGTACCACGTATGATGAAATATTGCTTACCGTAGATAATTTCGTCATCTGAGAAAAAAAGAAAACATGCACATTAGTAACCAGTTTCATAAAAGCAAAAATAAGGACATTCTAAAACGCTTAACCCTTTAAACTTCCACTCAATTTTGCCTACATTTCTTAATAAAGTCAGTTGAAGGCTGTTCTTGAAGTATTTTATTAACATGCAGTTGGTGTTTGGTTATATTATAAATAAAAATATTTAGATGAAAATGACGACATTAGAGGCGGGTCCTGTTAAATGATGCAATAGATCAAACATTTGTGGATATTTATTGATGTTTTTAAATGTTTTTGGACATTTTTTGGTTAGTTTTGGATGTTTTTGTTGGACTATGACTGTGTTTGTTAGAATATGGTTCCTCTGTGGATAATTATGAGACATAAAGGTTCATATCAGCTGTTTGAACTTCGTATTTGGAACAAATGAGTGATTGTACCTGCTGTGGTTATTTGATCTGAAATTGGTTTATATCTTCTGATGTGTGAGAATCCCTGTTGTCAAACTACATTAAGTCATTTAACATTTGGGACAGGTTTGGGTAGTTTGCATAACATTTTTGAGCGACTACTTCAGGCCTATTTGTGGACCATATATGTTGTTGAAGCTAATACGATAATAAGCTCACTGTCATCTGTGTGCCTTCTGTTTATTCCATGACGCATATTATACATCTGAGTGACTCATACAGTCATCTACGGTTTTTACAAGCGGCCATTTTTTTTCCGTCTTAAAATTAATCATTTAAATATGGGAAAAAAATCTATTTAAAAATCGGAAAACAAAAAATCCCAATACATATGTAAATCGATTTTTTTTCTCCCAGCCCTATCATTTATACTGTTCCAATATGGTTTACCTAGACCTATCAAGAGGCGTTGTATGTTTGTTGGCATTAGTCGTTACTTTTTGTGTCAACAAATTTGCAATACATTCACCCTGGTGATGACCAAACGATAATTATCACTGAGCATTTTGGTACCGAGGTTGTGGACCCACCCGCTAACAAAAAAGTTCAATGCCTCCAAACTTTTCTAGACTTTCATCTGCTGCTGGTGTAGTAGGATGTCTGCAGGACCAGGTAGTTAGTAATATCCACAGCACAGATTAGTGGTAAATCTTCGGGTTCTGTCAAAAACTCATTAATTTTCATAAAATATGGGTCACGTCCAATACAATTTTTAAACTGTATGTATCTCTTTGGACACTGGATCTAAATCCCTCCAATCAGAACTCTCTTCAATGGTTTCCTCCATAACAGCATTCTCCATGGTTACTTCCTGCTCACCAGCTGAAATCGCAACGTCATCATAGTCGCGTAACTCAAACCTACCTATTGAATGTGGCTCGAATTATTCTGAAATTTTGGATCCACAGTTCGTTGTGAATTCATCATTCACTATCTTCCCCCAGAAATCTGTTGTTGTGCAATTTACAATAATATCACATATAAATATTAATGCATAAATGACCTTTTTGGAGTTTAAAGGTGACTCTGTAAAAGTGGTCACAGTGAAGTAATTTACATATAGGCATACAGATGTGACATTGCAGGGGAAGGCACAACCCCCACCACAATAGAAGAAGACCCAACCCTTTAGGAACTGACCAAAGGACAGATAACATCTCGAAGAAGGAGGGGTCAACTGGAAGATCTTATAAACTGTGTATCTGAGCTTCCCCCTTTAGTGTCATGTGACCATTCGGGCCAGGGGCACTCAATGACCAGACTTAGACTGGACTTTTAGGACTCCTGACTATGTAATTAATCTTGTTGAAACACTTTGTAATACTGTAACTGATTGTAAACTATAATAGTGATATTAAATTAATGAAAAGATACTGAGAAGACACAGAGGTATATGTTAACTAACCGCTATTAGGCCCAAATATACTTAAATATACTTAAAATATATATACTTAAATATGCTTACTTAATTATAAAGTATAGATATAAATTTTTTATGAATACACTGTGATTCGTGCACACATAAGGGCTTCTTCGCCTATGAACCAATCGCCCGTAGTCTGCGTCCCCTGTTGAAAACTGACAGTCGCTGTAACCATAATGACACCTAGACGCAACAGGTTTTGGGCGTCCAACTTCCGGCTGTGAAATCTCGCGGGATGATATTTCACAAGAGTTACGTCGCTCCTGCCTAGAACAACCGTCAATGGAAACAAGTTCAAAGCGCAAATATACTTTGTTGAAATTTTAGGAATATCACTATTTAAAAAAAAAAAAAAAACTGTAATGGAAACGCAGCTAGTGTTACGCTACGTTAAGCTTTTTACATTACGTTTTTTTAGAATGTCTCAAAAAATATCTCTTGTCAAAAGGTGTGTAGATACCTTCGATTCTGGGCGGTTCGATGAACTGAGCAGAAACATTCTTCTCGTCCTGTCCGTATTCGTTTGTGGCGAGCAGCCTGTACATGCCGTTGTGGATGTGGGTGGGGTTGACCAGCTGCAGGCACCCGTGGTACTCGCTCTCTGTGGACTCGTGGATCATGGTACGGATGTACTTCTGCTCCTCCAGAGGAACGTTCCTGTGGTACCACTGCAGCTTGGGTTTGGGGTTCCCGACCACACTGAAGGGGATGCACCAGTGGTGGTCCTGCTTTGGCCCCAGCAGCTGCAGGATAGTGGGGGCAACTGACACACAGAGGAACAGTCACCATGGAGCAGCAGAGGTGATCAAAGTACTCCCATTTGTACTTAAGTAGAAGTACAGTATGTGGAAACATACTCTGGTAAAAGTAGAAGTACTGATTCAACTCCTTTACACTAAAGTAAAAGTTTCACAAAAAGTACAACTTCTCAATTGTAATAAAGTAAAAAAGTAAAACTGCATTTGAAATAATACTTATTTATCTCACCTTTTCAGAACTGCTTTTAATTTGTGATTAATGTACCGTGTCATCTAGTGTCCTCATGTTCTGTCCTATGTCATGTAATTGTCCTATGTGTACTACTTTTATGATTTTTGCACTAATGTAAAGCGTCTTTGAGTGTCCCGAAAAGCGCTATACAAATAAAATGTATTATTATTAGTAATAGTATTATTTAAGCAGAAAAAACTGAACATTTTGAAAATTATCCAAAACTTAAGCCTTTAAAACTTAGTTACTGTGTAGATTATGTGTTTTATCGGGTCATGGTACTCAGTTTAGTGGGTATGGACAGGACATTTAGGAACATTTCAAGTCATGTTTCTTTTCTCTAGTAATGCCTGTGGATGAGGTGATGATGTATTTTGACAGTTATGTCACTTGTGGGACTTCGTAAGTTAGTTGTAAGTCGTACTTGTAATTTTTTAAGTTGTACTTGTAAATTTTGCCAAACACGGGTGTCCAATCTACTTAAAAAAAACCTAGTATGCATGGCTATGTGTACATATGTATACATGTGTGTATATGTATGTGTATACTGTTAAATAATGTAATATGAAATACATTAGATATTTATATTACAATGTAACTATGGGTGTATATTATTAGATAATCTATATTATTATTATTATTATTATTGCATATATAAACCATGATATTGTGATGTTATATTTATATTTTATTTTCTTTGTATGTATAATTAGGTTTGTATGAATGTGTTTGTGCGTGTGAAAAGTGATCTGAATTGATCCAAAGGACTTGATTTTTTAAAATATTTTTTAGGAGTGGGATTAAATGTGTTTTGCTTTTTCCCACTCCTTTTGGAATATGCAAAAAAAGCCATGTTTTGTTGTTTTTGTTTTTCATGTATATGTTTTTATATCGAGTACAATCGTTTAAGTTGTTGCATATTCGATATAAATGAACTACAAAAGACAATGAGAAGACTCAAAGATGTTTATCTTAACCAACCACTATTAGGCCATGAATGTAATAGAGTAGAGTTACATATGCTTAATTATATAAAGTATAATTTTTTACCAATAGATTATCTTGAATGAGCCAAATAAAAACCTTCAATATCTACTTTCCATAGATACTATAGGTCTATTCCTTTAGTTTAGCAATAAAACTATTCGATTGTAAAAGGACTTTATGGACACCCCTGATATAAAAGAGGAAAACAACTGTGTAGATCTGATGAAAGTATGTTTGAACACGGAAGAGGGAAAATGAAGAGAAATATGGCTGTAAATTAGCAGAGTGAAGAGACATGAGAGTCTTCACAGGAGGAAGAGTTACGTATGGACAGGAAACAATGAAATGCAATAAGATTTACAGGGAAACAGTAATGATAATAAAGCAAAGAGCCCCACTGGCTCTACTGTGGGGAAAAAAAACAGGGTCTACAACAATCATCTGAAAAGGAAATTGAACAAATTAAAGCTACTGGTGTGACTCTAATTAAGACGTATGTCAGAGTAAGTGAGCGTTTACAGTCAGTGTTAACAGAAAAGTGCTTACAGAGAATATTGAGCTGAAGGCTGGCCTCTGACTGACCCACCATGTTCTCAGCGCTGCATATGATCTCCCTGCCATTATCATCAGGAGACAAACTGGACAAGGTGAGGCTGCTCTCAGAGTCTGACGTGTCAATCTGGAAAAAACAACACATTATTCAATACAATTTATTTTGAATATGCAACAAATAAAAACAACCACACTCCAAAAAACAAACAAACCCTAAAACATATAAATAAAAAAAACTGTGTAGATGATGTGTTTTATTGGGTCATGATATTCAGTTTCGTGGGTATGGGTGGGACGTTTAAATAGGAGATTGGAGGGGGGAAAGTATAATTATGAGATAAAACAATCTAAATTGTGAGATAAAAAGTCAAAATAATGAGATAGCCCCTCCCACAGACAGAATGACCCCCCCCCCCCCCCAGTTGAAGCCCCTCCCACAGATGGTGGTTTGAGACAGACTGTTGGATGCTGGGATCATGTGACGTCAACTAGCATAGCTCACCTCGTGGTGCGTGTAGAGCATGTCATGGTTCCACAGAATCAATGGAGGGGGGGAACCCGTGGCTTTGCACACAGCTTTGATGTTACGCCCCTGCATCTCCGTCACTGTGGTGGGGGTGACCTCCACTTCAGGAACCTCTGTCAGACAGAAGCAAACACTGAGGTTAACCCAGAGGTACAACTACTTCCTTTACTGAAGTACAGTTTTTAGGTATCTGTACTTCACTTGATTATTTATTTTTCTGGCAACTTTTTACTTTTACTCCCTACATTTTTGTATAAATATCTGTAGTTTTTTACTCTTTACATTCTCAGAATAGACTCATTACTTTTTCAAACTACACAAATGTGATGACAGTATGGAAAATAAATCAGTAAATCAGAAATTGTGACTTACGATCATAATTATTACTTTTTTTCTCATAGTTTTTACTTTAATCTCATAATTGTGACTTTTTATGTTATAATTTTTACTTTTTATCTCACCCTTTCAGAATTTGTATCTCATAATTATAATATCCATAAATATCCTATTCATGACTTTTGAAAATTTCCTAAATGTCATGTCCATACCCACTAAACTGAGTACCATGACCCAATAAAACACATCATCTACACCAGGGGTATCCAAATCCAGTCCTCGCGGGCCGGTATCCTGCCTGTTTTAGATATGTCCCTCTTCCACCACACCTGGTTCAATGAACGATCGGTTCATCATGATGCTCAGGGGAAGTCTGATAATGATGTAATGGCTTCCAGGTGTGATGGAAGAGAGAGATATCTAAACGTCTTATGAAATGTGTAAAAAAAAAAAAAAGAGTTAAACTTATTTTTACTCCGGATAATCCTTTTAACCCTTTGTTGTTCAGCTCAGCCGTTTGGTAGAGGTAACTTTGAACCCTGATATCTAATCTAAATTTAACTCCTTTGACACCAAACTTCTTGGGAAGTCTCTCCCTTTTATAAGAAGCATGTAATGCACAAAAACACTGGGTGGCACTGTCAATGATATATTCAGATCATGCTAGCTGCTATGATCTTTTTTTTTTACACAAAATTGCAGGCGAGTTTGATTTTTTTTTAGAGTCTATTTTACACAAATAACAGTCATCATGTTTCAGAAATACTTTGGTATTCATGTAATATTTTTGAAAACATGCTGAACCAAACAGTAGAGATGGTCATGAAATGCTAATGCTAATCGCTAATCGCTAATGATACAAACACAAAGAGTTAATGCATCTAATTTGAACCAAGTCACAAATTATGTTGGTAAATTTTAATACTTTAGTTAAATTTAGGGTCAGTTAAAAAAAAGATCTTATGTTATAGTCGCTGTGATGTGGAAAAAGCAAAAAAAAAAAAATTATTGTGATTTTTGTAGTGTGACCAACAAAGGGTTAAGAACAGAATGTGAGTCCTTTGACCACTTCTGTTAGGTTGAGTGATAGTTTTATAATAATAAGGTGTTTTGACATTACTGCAGTCAGGTGGGGTGAGGTTCATGAACTCCTGCATCACTCCTCTATCATCTATACATTTCAGGTCTTGACTTTCCATTTCATCTTGGAGCCTGAGTTTGATCCACAAATTCTCACAAACACATTCCAGTGGGTTTCCAGACAGCTGGAGCCTGGAAAAGAAAAACAGCAACACATGAAGAAACTCACCGTCACTGGTTAAAAAAAACAAAAACAAAAAAAACCCAGACAGATAATAAAAGTACTTAATGCGATACTTACGAATACGTGTTCAGTAAGTTCTGAAATATTCTCCATGATAGTGTTGATATGTTATTATCTCTGAGATTTCTAAAAGGAATAAAAAAAATCTAATTCAATACATGGCTCCATTGGCTCCTGTTATGAACTAAAGTGAACATATGAAACTTTTAGTGAAGCTTCTTACACATATTGAAGTCTCGTGTTGTTGAAAAATGCATCTAACGATATATTACTCAAACTGGTCTTCGTCACTGTCCTGTTAAAATATCAAATATCAATGATAGCATCTATGACGGCATCATTCTTTGTGTGGAAAATATTCAAAATGCAAAATATTACATGTGTTGTGATACTTACAGGTTTCTGAGGTTTATGTAGTATCTCAAACTGCTGTCGTTGATGTCGTAAAGTCTGCTCTGATTGGCAATGTATCTGTAAAACACACAAATGTCTCAGGTAATTCTTTTAACCCCTTAATGCACAGGTGTCAAACATAAGGCCCGGGGGCCAAATCTGGCCTGCTAAAGGGTCCAGTTCGGCCCTTGGAATGAATCAGATCAATTCAATCTGGAGTGGGTCAGACCAGTAAAATAATAATCATAATAATCTATAAATAATCACAACTCCAATTGTTTTCTCTTTGTAAATGTAAATATTTTCACATATTTACACTATAACAAAGTATAATTTCACAAAATATTTGAATAATCTTGAATGAATATAAAGAACCTGAAGTGTTTCAATAGATGTCAGTTCAATTTTAACAATAATCTGCCTGATATTAAATATTCTGTATATTTGTATTTGATCAACTGTGAGCTGCAAGTTATAATAAACATGTGGAAAAGATAAACGTAAACATAATATTGTTGAAATTAGGCTCATTATGTCATTTTGTTTCATGTTGTTCACATTGTTTGAACAGATAGCTTGTCAACGTAAACATTTTCATTATTTAATTTTACTTTTTTCACTCTAAAATGTAGAGGAAGTTTTTGGAGTTCATATTATTTATGTATTATGTTATTATTTCACTGTTTGGCCCAATTCAGATCAGATTTACCTGAATGTGGCCCCCGAACTAACATGAGTTTGACACCTGCCTGAAAGCCTGCTGTCGCAAATTCACAACATACCAAAAAAATAAATAAATCTATCTATTGTTTCTGCTATAGTCCAATTATCTCCACTTAATTGGATGTTTCCCTTTTGTTAGTGCTGTTAGATGATATTTAAAAAAAAAAAAAAAAAAGGATTAATCACAATTTTTTTTTTACTCAAACTTCCGAAAAAATGCACGAAGAAACACAAAGAGCAAGGAGAAAAATATAAAAATCCATAATGTTTTGTGAAGTGTATATTGTGTGAATATTTATATTTATTAAAAAACAAACAAACTGTATATATAGAATTATTTATTTATTTATAGAAGTGATAACTGTTGTGTGCTATAATCCTGCTGGTAGAAACATGGAATTTCCCTCGAGTGGGACTAATAAAGGAATATCTTATCTCATCTCATCTCATCTCAACTTGTCTTATCTTCAAAACCTCTTCTAAAATAAAGAAAACACAAAAAAAATATGATAACATTTCCCAAACATTTGCAAAAATATGACTACATATGAAATGAACATACTTATTCAACACCTTCAACAGTTTTAACAAAACAACAACAACTGTTTAATTGAATTGGGTTCAAATATTGTAATCAGATTAATAATGATGATGGGTTAATCTGAGTTAATACCACATTTGTTTTTCTGTTATGTGAAAATAAAAAAACATCCATTTCACATACAGGTGTAAACATGAGCTGTCTATACATAATTAAAATAAAATAAAATACCCTTGGTTCCACAAATAAGGATGTGAAAGAATAATACAGTGATTAAATAGATTAAAAAAAACAATAATACTATTAATCTCTGGGGGAAAATAAAAAACAGGGCTAAAAAGTATAACAACTAACAAAACATACATGTAACATTTGCATTCACTGAATATATATATATATATATATATATATATATATATATATATATATATATATATATATATATATATATAAAATGTTCTACAGTAATGTTTGCTCTATTATGATTATATGCAACACTCCAGTGCCTTGCTCAAGGGCACATCAGCCAACAACAACTCTGCCAGAGCCAGGACGCAAACCGACGACCCTTCAGTCAATGGACAACCCGCTCTAAAAACTTAGCCACATCCGCACAATAGAATAGAATAGAACAGAATATAATACAATACAATAGAAACTGAGGCTCAGGCAAATACAGTTAAAACTAGAAAAGCACTCTAAGAGTGCAGACCTTCGCCAAACGCAGACCCCACCACCACCACCACCAAAATCTAATCATTTGTTGATGTCCCAATTACCACCATACCCTGAAAATGTCATCAAAGTCCATCTATAAGTTTTCCAGTTCTGTTGTACACAGACGGACAGATACATTCCGTCAAAAACATAACCTCCTTGGTGGAGGTAATAAAGCATAAAAAACATTTAAATGATGTCAGCTTTAAATCTAACAGTTTGTTTATAGTCTGGACACTCACATAGTATTTAAACTCTTTATAACTGTATAACTGTATAACTCTATTTAATGAGTTAAATAGAAAACAAACCTCTTCTAAAAAAAACACTTATATATAGACTTTTACTAAATCTATATCAAACTTAAATGTCTAGGTTCCTCTGGTGTTACTGTAGGACAGTGGTTCTTTACCTGGGTTCGATTGAACCCTATGGGTTCGGTGAGTCACCCTCAGGGGTTCAGCAGAGGTCAACACCCACATGTGACTTGTTTACATAAGGATGATTGCGGCTAAATACGACAGCATATTTTAGCGGAAGTGCGTTGTGTGAATACGCACAAATCTGAAGACTCCTTCCAGAGTGAGGTGTTTTGAAGATGGGCCGGGTCATGTCTTCGTCTTAACCAAAGTCATAGTAGGCTATACCCCAGACCCAGCATTGGCTGCTGGGATGCAAGAACTACGGCCGCCATCTTGGAGTGGTGACCAGGGTGATTCCAACACTAGACATTTTATTATCTGTTAGTTTTTGAATATTTCAGTTATTTTTTTTACAGATAAAATATAATTTGTTGTTGTTAAGTGCTGAGCATATTTACGCTTAATATTTCTACCTGACAATGTAGGGACCTCATGTACAGACCCTTATAATGACAGCCAGCTGGTCTGTTTGACATGTCAGTGCCTTTAACTTACAAATGTGTCTAGAATGAAATAAGGGTTGTTGTGCAATCAATCTAGTAAACAGCTAAGCAAAATGAATGAATATAATGAAATAAGATACCTCCAGCCTCCAGATTCCATCAATTTGTTCAAATACTTTCTTAGCAGTATTCAGGTACTTTCTGAGTAGTATCCAGATACTTTCTTAGCAGTATCCAGATACTTTCTTAGCAGGATCCAGATACTTTCTTAGCAGTATTCAGGTACTTTCTGAGCAGTATCCAGATACTTTCTTAGCAGTATCCAGATACTTTCTTAGCAGTATCCAGATACTTTCTGAGCAGTATTCAGATACTTTCTGAGCAGTATCCAGATACTTTCTGAGCAGTATTCAGATACTTTCTGAGCAGTATCCAGATACTTACTTAGCAGTATTCAGATACTTTCTTAGCAGTATTCAGATTCGTTGTTGGGTCAGACATAATTTGTTTTTACTCTGTATCCTGTCAAACAGGTTGGTGGTTTAGATCTTTTCACATCTGAAAATTATGTAATGTTAACCCAACTATGACTAATAAAACAAGCCCAAACATTTGTCCTTAATCATAGTTACATGTATGACATAACACACATGAAAATCTGTTTTCAGTTTTAGCGGAGTATTGTTAATAAAATGTGTGTTTGTCAAATATATTGCACTGAATGGAACGTATCACGACTCCAATATAGCGGCTCCAGGGCTCGTCATCTCCTATGGGTGGTTACGTTCAATGCTGGGTCTAGCTGTACTATGTCTATGGTCTAGCTGTACTATGTCTATGGTCTAGCTGTACTATGTCTATGGTCTAGCTGTACTATGTCTATGGTCTAGCTGTACTATGTCTATGGTCTATACGGCAAGAAACGCACATGTTAGCTTTGCGCGCATCTTTACGTCACATATGTTCACATCACATACACTTTCATGGTACATTCATACGCCGAGCAGGTAAAGCAACAAACAAGTGGGACAACCTGGATCCCAAAGATCTTCCAGCTGCACGAGGATTAGCATTAGCATTAGCAGCTCCAGTAAATGTACAGGAGTCGTTTCAGCGATTGTACAGAAATTATATGCATACCATAGCCAGAGCTGGGTGGACAATTACATACATCAAAAACAGAAAAGGACATGTCGTTGGTTTATCACAGTGCCACCTAGAGGCCTGGCATGACTATCCAATCATATTTCACCTACTGTTGCGTCTTCATATAAACAAAGATTTCCTCCTGAAAACACTTGTCTAAATCCAGGTGAAAAACTGAAGACGAGACGCCACTTTTGCGTCTTCTATTTTCATCATCACCCTATAAACATAGCCTCATATAATTGACCCACTTAGCCATTACTGGCTACAGGTGATCATATTACATTTCTTGGTCAATCTGTGCTGAGTAGTTGACTTATGACTGTTATTATGGTGCATCGTGCAATTTCATTAATAATTTAATCCATACTAACTTTGTCGAGCAAAAGAACAAAGTGGTCAGATGACTATGTACAATATGGAGTCACATGTATAAAATCATATTTTATTTTTCGTGACCCTCAGGTGAGGATAAAGCAGGTTCAGAAAAGGAATAACTAGAAAATAGAAATAACTAGAAAAGCACTCTGAGAGCGCAGACAACCGCCAAGGTAGTCACCCCCCACCCTCGGATCACCACCGAAATCTAACCATTTCCAGATCTCCCCATTACCAACCTACCCTGAACATTTCATCAAAATTTGTCCATAGGTTTTCGAATCATGTTGCTAACTAACAGACAGACAAACAAACTCTGGTAAAAACACAACCTCCTTGGCGGAGGTAATAATTAAAGTTGATAATAGGCGTTATTCACCTGGAATGTTCAAAAGACATTGATGGGTACACTTGTTTCTATACTTTCCCAATAGTAATGCCCCTCACTGCTGCGTCCTGATATGTACATCCTCAAAGAGGAAAAAATTGTACCGTGGACAAACCTTCCATTGTTTCCCAAAGATAAGACACTTCAGTGTGAATGGATCAAAAACAAGAAGAGGGATCCTGGTCCATATTTCATGGTAAAATAAGGATAATTATGTCCACTGAAATGCATTAGCTAACACATTAAAGGTGCGGTGGGAAATCTTTTTGGAACATTTTTTACCATATTGATTGAAAACCTCTTCACGATCCCATATCACACACTGAAATAGAATGTTTAAAAAAAGAGGGTGTAACCAGAGGAAAACTCCAGCCAATCATTGTACTGATCACCTTTACAATGATTGATTTACTGATACGTCCATCAAATATCAACCCACCCCTCCCTCATAAATATAAACAGCTATGGTGGAAAAGACAACTGGCAGCAAAACCAAAGTAAAAAAAACCTGTGTTTGAAAAAGCTACGGCCATGAGGAACCTGAGCGAAGAACGAAACAGGACAAGGGTGGGAATCGCTATGACTTTCCAGCGCTGGCGTCAACTGAAAAAAGAAAAGACGCTCAAAACCGATGCTCAGGTGACCATGTTTCTACTCCATAGGTTAGATGATACTGTTATGATTATATAATATTTGGACATGCTAATCACTTATGGGTATCATATTCACCCTGTCAGTTAGAAAATGTCAGATATTGACCAAACAGAATGTTCCAGCAGGTTTTGTTAAGTTCCCAACACTGTGTGTAAACTGCTGGTGTAACAACATAAACTATTGTCCTTAGTTTTCCCATGGGTTTATTTCATGCTTCTAAACAAGGGTGCCCAAATCCAGTCCTTGAGGGCCAGTATCCTGTATGTTTTAGACATGTCCCTCCTGGAAGCTGTTACATCATTATCAGGCTTCAGCAGAGCAGGAGGATGAGCTGATCGTTAGTTGAACCAGGTGTGTTGGAAGAGAGAAATGTCTAAAACATGCAGGATACTGGCCTTGAGGACTGGATTTAGGGACCCCTGTTCTAAACCTTTTGTTAGCTAAGCTTCATGTGACACAAACTGATAAATGTTGATTATTGGTTTGTTATTTAGGATGGCAATTGATGTTGTTTTCGTGAACGTCCGTGATCGCTCCAGACAACATGAGTGTTGATGTATTTTTGAAGGTGTGGTTTTGAGGGGTGGGCTGACGAAGAGGCACGAGTGTGTATACTTTCAAAATATACTGTAGCTTACAGGAACCATTTTCCAAGATCTCCTACTATACCTTTAAGCTTAATTTACCAGACTTGAATCAATGATACGTAGCACTAACAGCCATCTAATCAACCTAATGCCACGATGAAATAAGAAAATATGAATGTGTAATTACATAACACTATATTCTATATACTATTTCAAGATTATTCTTTCCATTTTGTGGCTGTCAGTACTGATGATATGCTAGCAGTGCCATTAGCCGACTTAAACACCTTACATTTATATAAATATCTGTACTTTATACTCTTTACATTTATATAAATATATGTACTTTATACTCCTTGCATTTATATAAATATCTGTACTTTATACTCCTTGCATTTATATAAATATCTGTACTTTATACTCCTTGCATTTATATAAATATCTGTACTTTATACTCTTTACATTTATATAAATATCTGTACTTTATACTCTTTACATTTATATAAATATCTGTACTTTATACTCTTTACATTTATATAAATATCTGTACTTTATACTCCTTACATTCTCAAAATAGACTCGTAATTTTTCAAACTAAACAGATATGACAGTACACTGTTAACGCAGAAATTGTTGATAAGCACATTTTCTAAGTAAGGTTTAATTTAAAAAAAAAGTTGTGTTGGATTACTCAAACTATTTATGTGAAGGTTACTTATAAAATGTGATTATAGAGTGTACTCAATGTTCTGTCAGATTGATAGATAGATAGATCTATATCTAAATTTGTCAGCATGATTACGTAAAAAGTTCTGAACAGATTTTGATGAAACTTTCAGGTATGATGGACAATGGGTCAAGGAAGAACCAATTACATTTTGAGCAATGAAGGTCAAAGGTCAAGGTCGCATTAAAAGTGAACAGCTAAACACATCAGTGATAATATCTCAGGATTCAGGGCATGATAGAATCTTGCAGGTTTATTCATTCACATCGTTTCACCTTCAGTCATCAGATGGTCAACACGTATGGCTCCATCATGTCACATTTTGACGTCCTATGACGACATATAAAGCTTTGGCGGAGGTCTGCTGTCTCTGACTTGTACAATATTTGTTATAATATCAGAAACTGAAAAAAAACTAAAGAAAAGTTTAAATTAGCTGATGGCTATAATCGTACACATTTACATGTACATGTACTACTGGGAAAATATGGTGCAAAACATTTTTTATTCAGGTAATTCAACATAAAAATTAAAATTAATACATTTAATATACTTTTTTCCTGTATATTTAACCTCCCTTAAGTGATTCATCACCATTTATTGTCACATTATCTTTTGTATTTTTTTTTCATTGTAAGTGATGTATTTTCATATATTTATACATTATATATATATATAATACATTTAATAGAGACACACAGAGAGGGATATCTACAGCATTTTTTGTTGTCATTTTGCTGGTTATGATTTACAGCACAGGTGTCAAACATAAGGCCCGCGGGCCAAATCTGGCTCGCCAAAGGGTCCAATTTGGGCTGTAGGATGAATAATAATGAAGATATTAATGGTGTAAAAATTATTTTAATTCAGCTTCTACATTCAGAATAATTAGATCTACATTGGGTCGGGCAAGTAAAATATGATCATAACTAGAAAACAAACCCCCGCTAAGGCAGACCCCCCCCCCCCCCCCCCTTCAAATGAAGAGAGGTCTGACAAGGAGGTTATGTTTTTACCAGAGTTTGTCTGTCTGTCTGTCTGTATGTTAGTTAACAAGATAACTCAAAAAGTTATGGATGGATCTTGATGAACATGTCATGACATGTTGGGGGTGTCACAAGGTAGAAATGTTTAGATTTTGGTGGTGATCCGGAAGAGATCCTGGATCCTGGATCACTTTGAAATTTTACATTGCGGTAAATGGAGAATAAATTTCAAAGTAATAAGCAAAATCAAAACGAATAAAATCTTGAAATACATTGATTTATGTACTATTTCTCTGTATAATATGTAGATTTCACTTTTAAAGTAGAGTCACAGAAACACATAAACTTTTTCAGGTTATTCCGTTTTTCCCAGTATGTTCATTAATATATGCTGTTCCTGTTTTTAATAAATAAACTCAAACACAAAGGGCGGCTGTGGCTCAGTTAGTAGAGTGGGTCGCCCAATGACCGAGAGGTTGGCCATTTGCATCCCGGCTCTGGTTGTCCACATGATGAAGTGTCCTTGGGCAAGACACTGAACCCTGACTTAGTCTCTCAGTGGAACTGACAGAACCTTAGAAACCTACTGGTGTATGAGTGTGTGTGAATGGGTGAATGTAAAGCCCTTTGAGCACCATAAAGGTGGAAAAGCACTATATAAGTGAAGACAATTTATACAAAAACAACTTAAAGACGTGGCTTGCAGTCATAGTTTATGGGTCAGTGGGTTTTTTTATGTTTTATTTCTTGGGTTAATGCAGGACATTACAGGAAAAACATGAGTGGTATTATAATAACATGTCATTATTTAGTCTGTCTTATGCAGATGTGGTCAAAGTATTCTGTACTTAAGTAGAAGTACAACTACTTGTGTGAAAAAAATACTCTGGTAGAAGTACTGATTTAAGTCCTTTACTGAAGTAAAAGTACAAAAATATATATACAACTTCTCAGTTGTATATAAATTTTTAAAGGTCATGATTGAAATAATATTTATTTAACCAGGAAAAATCTGAAAACTCTCAAAAGTATCCAAAAATAAAGACTTTAGAAGTGAGTTACTGTGTAGATAATGTGTTTGTTTGGCTCATAGTACTCAGTCATGTGGGTATGGACAAGAAATGTAGGAAAAATGGAAAAAAGGCACAATTGAGATTTTTAAAAAAAGACAAAGTGAAGAGATAACACAGGTAACAACTTACTCACTCTTATGGAGGTGATGGTGATGTGAGTGAATGAGGGGCCCCACGTCTATATTTTTCCGTGTGTGTGTGTGTGTGTGTATATGCATACATACATACATGTGTGTGTGTTGTGCTGTGTTGTGTAATGTGGTACAACCTGGTAGATTTGAAAATATTAGGACTATTCCACAGTGACATGCGAAAACAACCAAACCCCCAGCTGTGGAAAGAAGGAATGAAAGAAGGAAGGAAGGAAGGAAAGAAGGAACGAACAAGGAAAGGAATGAGGGAAGGAAGGATGGAAAGACAGAAGGAGGGAAGGACAGAGGCATGGAAGGAAGGAATAAAAGAAGGAATAAACAAAGAAAGGAATGATGGAAGGAAGGGTGGAAAGACGGAAGGAAAGGAGGGAAGGAAGGAAGGATTGAAGCATGGAAGGAAGAAAGAAAGGAGGAAAGGACAGAAAGAAGGAAGGAGGGAAGGAAGGCCTGTGGATGTTTACTAAATCACATCTGCAGGTGTTTGGGAAAGAAAACAAACAAACAAACAAAAAACAACCACTAATCCAAATCTCTCTCTCTCTCTCTCTCTCTCTTTCTCTCTCTCTCTCTCTCTCTCTCTCTCTCTCTCTCTCTCTCTCTCTCTACCATTACGCACACACATACACATCATTGGTGACACGCGCAGTCCCCATCTCCAACACACACAGATCTGAGAACACTGTTTATGGCATTAAAATCCCATTTTTACGCCTTGACATCAAGCATTAAAGTCATATTTCTCATTGATCTGTCATCCAGGATAGAAATAAAACACACACGGCCTGTATGTGTTGTTTCACTCTAACTACTATATAATAATGTGCAATGTTCTCTCCATAGAATCCTACCCTGTCTGTTTTATTGTATTACGACCTATACGACATGCGTGAAGGTGTCTGGGTTTTTTTTTTAAAAACACACATCCTATAATAAGATCAATTAATTATTATTATTATTGGGAATAATAATAATTTAAAAAAAATAAAAGGCTTTTCTGCACGACCGCTTCCATCCACTCACATTTCGGTGATGTTTTCCATGTCATCTAACGTGAGCACAGGGAAATCCTCAATCCCTGGTAGAGAATCAATACAAACAATCTTTGAGATGCTGCAAGTGCAGGATTTGGGGCAGGCATCGCTAAATCTCCACAGCCCCATCAAAAGCAAAAACAATCCAAGAAGACGAGCCATGCCATATTCCCCCGCGCTGGAGTCCATCGCGGGTCCAAGGTCCAGGTTCCTCCCTCGCCGCCTTTATCTGGCCAAGTTAATCCTTTCGACTCCGCAGGAATAAAAAAAAAAAAGAAAAGAGGAGAGAGAGAGAGAGAGAGAGAGAGTCAGGAATGCGCAGCAGAGCCCACAGTTTTTCCGCAGAGCTGCTATCACACTACTGCATATCGATGACGTGAAGGAAGGTGTCAAGTGTTCCGTCCTGGTGCTTGTGTCTCCCTCCTCTAATGTCTCTCACACACACTCACACAGACACTGTCCACATCTGCAACAAATATCATGTGTTCCAGATGTGTGCGGGATCAATATACTGGAGGCACGAGCTTCCTTACACCAGCCCACGGCGCGCGTGCATTATCCGTGCGTGCTTGCATGTCCGTGCGCGCGTGCGTATACGTACGTATGTATGTGCGGGGATGGGGATGGAAATATTATAATACATGAAGATTCTGCCCGATGGATGGATGGATGGATGGATGGATGGAGTAAGGAGGAAGCCTATACCTGCATTCGTCTATCGATTAGCCCCGAGCACGAGCGCATGTCCAGTCAGTCTGTCCAGACCAATAAACATAAACTGGGACTGGGTTATGTTATACAGCACAGACACAAACCTCCGCGCGAGACGTGTCCTGCCTGCGTGGACGTGGGTTACTATATTATTATATTACTATATTACTATCACGGCTGGTATTTATAGGAATGTTCTGGACTGTAGTATAAATGTAAAAGTAAAAAAGAAAAAACAAAACCACGCAGCATCCACGCAACGCAGCAGCTGTGGCTCAGATGTGTCCCCACGAGCGCAGCGGCAGCGTGTATGTATTACTATCTTTATGGGGACATTGATATGTTTACACAGTCACACCATGGGGACCTCTGACACTATCTGGACCACAATTCAGGTCCCCACATGGGTTCGATATAAATAATAAATAAAGGTCCCCACTAGTAAAATAGAAATGATGAGAAAAAAAAACATTATTTTTTTTCGGGAAGTGATCACGAAGCACGGGATAAACAGGTGCAAAGCAAAACAAAGGTTTGAAGATATGTTTACTTTTTAAAAAGTAGTTATTTCTATGTATTTTGTTATTCGTTATTTTTCATTATTTATTCTATTTATTTATTTTTATTTATTGAAGCTGTTTATGTTTAATATATATATATATATATATATATATATATATATATATATATATATATATATATATATATATAAAATTTATTCATTCATTTTATTTTTTAAATTCGATCTGATTTGTATTATTATTTATTTTATTCAAAAAATGATTTACACTCACTACCCAATGGCTACTTGATTACAAACTTGGTCCTCGTGAGACATGCAAACGTGTGTGTGTGTGTGTTCTCCTCTGAAGTCATGCATCACAGACAGCAGCTCCTTTTCCACACCAGCACTGTTGTATGGCTGCCTATTAGGCCTATAGTGTGACGTACGGTTGACGCACAAGCCTGGGTGCATCTCTGAAAAATAATTACCTATACTATGTCTGCAAGCTTCCAATGCACTGCAAAAAAATCAATAAAACTAAAAATACAAAAATCCAGTTGTTTTTACACAATAAAAAAATAAACATTTTAACAAATAAATAAATAAATTGGCAACTGTGGTTGTCAGAGTAATCCTTTAAAAAACATCAAACTGGACGTTTTAAACATGTACATTTAATATTTTAAACATATGAATTTTTAAACATGTAGATTTAACATTTTAAACCTTTACTTTTGTACTTTTGTGTACTTCTACTACAGAATGTGAGTACTTTTACCACCTCTGCATTTATGAAGAATATTTTCTACAATCTTCAAAAGTCATGAACTGTAGTTAAAGTGTGTAAACAGTATACAATCCACATTAATGATAATAACAATTATTATTATTATTATTAGTAGTAGTAGTGGTATTTTTGTTGTTGTTATTAGAACAATAATATGTATTATTACACATCATTAACAGCAAAAGGTACCAGTAGTAAATATAAAATCACATTTGGAAAAACGTCCATGACGTCGTCAACTTTCTTAATAATAGATGCTCAAATATGTAATACTCTACCCACATAAATGAAATTAATACAACATATAAAAACTTTTAACAAACGTATATTTGTCATTAACCACCATGTGTGTTTAAATATTTAAATATGCTGTTTATGAGTCTATGTATGGATCTATATTTTTTTTTTATCCCTAACCTCTGTGATCGTACATGGTCATTTTATACAATCTGAAATGTTTTTATTTTTTATTTGACCTGTGTTTTTATCCTTCCGTCTTTAGTGTGTCTTTTTTGGTTGACTAGTGACTAGAGATGGGAAACTAGGAAGAATGTCCTTCTGTCAATCATCACTTATTACTGTTTGTTTAGAACAGGTAGCCGTTAAACTATGTCATTTTCATCACATCCCTATTAATTCACCCTTTAAACATCCAAGGGTCCACACATAGGCTGGAAATAGTAACTCAAAAATGTTTTTGTTTGACAAATATCTTAATTGACTTTTTCTGTAATTAATAAAACAAACTCATACAAAATAACAAAAACAAAACAGGGTCAATACCAAGCACACTCCCCAGGGACAACAGTAAGTATACGTACAAATCAGAGATTATCAGTATGAATGAGAAAAGTAAAAATTAATAAACAACATGAATGAAGGACAATAAACTACACAATCTCACATCAACCCTGTTGAGCCGCATTTTGTAACAAACGTCCAAAATGTACTAACTTTTTCATTTTGTAATAAATTGCTGCATTTTGTAATACATTTTGCCACATTTCTATTTCAAAAATATATTTGTAATTTCAAATTGTCCATGTCTAATATGTCTAATTACCAGCCAAGTCATAAACCACTTGGAATGTTTCCCAAACAGCTCCTTGAGTGTTAATGCCACACCACCAAAGCACCCTGCTGCTACAAAATGGAATAACTTATTACAAAATATGGCTTTATTACAAAACGAAATGAAAAAGTTATTACATTTTGGACGTTTTTTACAAAATGCAGCTCAACAAGCTCCCAAAAATTCATAAATGAGTCCCATATCTTCACATATCAGTTATATTTTTCCTTGATCATGTATATAATTTTTTCCATGGTAATACAATGCAGTAGACCTTCAGCCCATTTTTCATACTTGGATTATACCAGTGGTTCTCAAATCCAGTCCTAGTGTCCTGCATGTTTTAGATATTTCCCTCTTCCATCACTAGTTCAGTTATTGATCAGGTTTTCAGAAGCTTGATAATGATGTCCTAGCTTCCAGATGTGATGGAAGAGAGAGATTTAAAAAATAAATAAATAAAATAATAATGATATTTTATTTAGGGCGGCACAGTGGTGCAGTGGTTAACACTCGTGCATCACAGACAGAAGGTCCCTGGTTCTATTCCCACACCAAACCTTTCTGTGTGGAGTTTACATGTTCTCCCCGTTTCCACATGGGTTTTCTCCAGGTACTCTGGCTCCTCCCACCATCCAAACACAAGCACTGATAGGTTAACTGGTTAACGTAAATCACCCATAGGTGTGAATTTGACAGTGATTTTTCACAGTGATTTTTTGAAAATTAATAAATTAATAATTAATACATTTATTAAAATATTGAAAATTGAATGTTTGAAAGTTTAAAAAAAGGTTAAATAAACATTAGAAATAAACTATATATATATATATCTATATCACATCACAATTAAACTCAAATTAAAAAGCCTTTTAACTATAAAAAGAAAACAACAAACCAAGGATGTATTTACATTTATTTACTAAAAAGGGCATTGTTAAGAAAAAAACAAATTAATTATCTTCACTATTATTATTATTATTAGTAGTAGTAGTAGTAGTTATAGTAGTGTGTAATGTGACTGAAATGGTTTACACTGAAGTACACACTGTTCAGTACAAACCATATACTGAAAACTTTTAAATTAGTGAAACACACTGGAATGAGTGTAAAGTATGTCAACAATATTCAGAGACTCAATTAATAATAATAATAATACATTCTATTCATTCCAAAATTGCCTCTAATATGTTTAATTATAAAATGAGGAAATAAAATGTGGTTTTTTTTTCTCCATCTTGTTTTTTTTTTTTCACCTCCAACATTCAGTCTACCTGTCTCTTCTTAAATGTCCCCTATAATGAGGACGCCTTACACGTCCAGGACACATGATCTATGACACAACCTGGATGCTTAGTGACTTGCTTTTTACAAATAGCACAGAAAATGTCAAGTGTTGCTATGGTTGCAGATGAAAATATGCACGCAGGATTTAATTTTTTATTTTTTTTTTATGAAAAACAAGAACTGAATTGTATTTGTCTCCATGGTAACCTTAGACTATGGCAGAGGGAAGAGAGCTCTTGTCTGTGAAAGCATAACAACACTTGTCGTGGTGGAGGAAATTCACAAGTAAAAGACACGAGACAAAGGCTGACGAATCTGGACATCTGACTTTGACAGGACACGGTGAGACGATAAAGACAGTGTCATGTGTCTTCACCAGCCCGTTCACCACAACAAAGAGGATTCACAACAGGACATGATCCATAAGACTCTGATATGGACCTGGTTCTGGAAGCCAGGAGGAGGTCACTTTAGGACATGGATCTGTAACTCATTTTCTACAGATAATCAGCTGTTCAAAGCTGGAAGTTACTACGTACAAGTACTGCCTTTTATATAAATATCTGTACTTTATACTCTTTACATTTATATAAATATATGTACTTTATACTCTTTACATTTATATAAATATCTGTACTTTATACTCTTTACATTTATATAAATATTTGTACTTTATACTCTTTACATTTATATAAATATATGTATTTTATACTCTTTACATTTATATAAATATTTGTACTTTATACTCTTTACATTTATATAAATATCTGTACTTTATACTCTTTACATTTATATAAATATCTGTACTTTATACTCTTTACATTTATATAAATATCTATCTATCTATCTGTCTGTCTGTCTGTCTGTCTGTCTGTCTGTCTCTCTCTCTCTCTCTCTCTCTCATCATATATGACTCATATTATAGTGTATTATAGTTGAATTATATAACTCAAGTGTTGTCTGTTCATCAGTCCAGTGTCAAACATCCACTTACATGAAAACATGTCCATAAGTATTTTAACATGTCCTTGTCCTGTTCCTATTCTTTAATCAGTTTAGGAACTCAGCCCAAGCATTTATCATTTATATAATATATAGTGGTCAGTTACAACTTATCAGATTCCACAGGTTTTTTTTTTGTTCATATCATCCACGTGATCAGGAATGGGACTAGTAACTAAGTAAAAGTACTTAATTATTGTACTTAAGTAGATTTTTTAGGTATCTGTACTTTACTTGAGGATTTATTTTTCTGGCAACTTCATTACATTTATATAAATATCTGCACTTTATACTCTTTACATTTATATAAATATATGTACTTTATATCAGAAATTGTGACTGACAATATCATGAGTTAGATTTTTTTAATGCATTTTTTTTTATTTCATAGTGAGGACTTTTTTCATAATTTTGAGTTTTTATCTCAGAACGTTGACTTTTTATCTCATGATTTAGATTGTTTTGTATCTCATAATTGTGCTTTTTTTAAAAATCTCCTATTTATGACTTTTGAATCTTTCCTAAATGTCCTGTCCATACCCACTAAACTGAGTACCATGACTCAATAAAACACATCATCTACACATTAACTTGCTTTATAAGGCTTTATTTTTGGATGTCATTGAACATTTTCTGGTATTTCCTACTTAAATAAGTATTATTTCATCCACAGGGGAAAAAATACAGTTTTGCTTTTTACTTTATTACAATTGAGAATTTGTACTTTTTTTTTTTTTTTTTTTCCTTCAGTAAAGGACTTGAATCAGTACTTCTACTTTTACCGGAGTATTTTTCCATAGCTGTACTTCTACTTAAGTACTGAATATTATTCTCTTGTTATAACATTGTTTACCTTCCGTGGACTTGATGATTTATGGATTCGTGGATAAAACCTGACCCATTAAAATGACTCAAAAATAAATAAATACACAAATAAATACATTAATTGATTAATTTAATTCATTAAATAAATGAATTACATTTTAAAAATCCAAGGGAGTGAACAATCTTTCGGGAAGATGGAGACTGAATTAAAGCGAAAGCGACAAATACATTCTTATTTACATTCAACAGGTGTTCATGAATAGAATTGGAAATGCTAAATATGTAAATAGAAAGACTGTAGGTACGATTTACATAAATATTGAATCTTTATTAATATTGGTAAGTGCCACATAACCTACATTTGCGGTATATCTGCCTGCGAGTCCAGTTAAAGGACAAAATTCCCACTCAATATATAGGATGAGTTTGATAAGTAATTTTCCGTAACCCTGCGGTGCTTTGACGCTGTTCGGTGAAGGTAATGCAACATAACCCCGCCCGCGCGTGTTGAGCGGTGCCTTATATGAATCACATTATCCGATCAGGTTCGACGAATTGAGCTCATCCAGTGTCCTCCACTGCCTTTTCTCCTCTTCCTCCTCCTCCTCTTCCTCCTCACTTCGAGCCCAAAAACGTGCGAACGTTCCAGGGGAGGAAGCAGTGGTGAACCGCAGTGTATGTGGTTTTGTAGCAGGTTGGTTTTATTTGACTTTTGTGTTGTGACAGTTTCGGTTACGGCGCTCAGTTACGTAACCTGTAGGCTAACTGTAGCACATGTATGTCAGTATTTTCCGCCGGTAGCAGACACACAGACGGTCGTGCTTGTATTATTTGTCGCCGCTGAAATGTACAGTCGCAACGTGTACACAAGCTGGGAGACACGCCTCGCACAGCACACGGGAGGCTACTGGCTAGCTTAGCACACCTGCTAACCTAGCAAAGTCATGGCAACTTAGCATGAAATTGAACAAGCTAGCTTAACTTTGTGTTTGCACCTAAGACTGGAAGTGCTTTAATTAGATTTGTAACGTTTAAAAAATGGATTTAATCCATCCACGCATTGCACCCACGAGCCATTGTTTTTTTTTTTTTTTTTTTTTTTAGCTAATATACCCAATATGATGGACAGTGTTTGAAGTTGAAGCGCGTGACCAGTTCTCCTCCCACCATGCAGCCATATGATGTAGATAAGAGTATGTTGTTATTTTTTTCCTGGAACCTTAACACAAGCATGATATGTCACTGGCTGCTCTTGGACACATGGGAGTTCAAATAAGTACTGCTAATTCCTCAGATATGTAGGCGTTGACCACCATCTTCTTGTATATGTTACTGGGGCCTCATTTCAGGAGTGATGCAGTGATCAATGAGCACCAGTGCAAGTCCTCCTCAAAGGCTGGTGTGTTGAGTGACAGCTGTGACAGGACCCAAACATGAACATGACATGCATGTATATAATGAATGTTGACAGTTTGATTCAGACTGTCCTTGCATGTACTGTGTCTGTGTGACCAGGTTGGTTGACTGTGTCGGGGGTGTCTGTGTCTTCAGCAGATCCAAGGAGAGGAGCCTGTTTACATCTCACTGCAGGTGTTAGACAATGGAGGTGAAAATCGATCAGCAGGACGAAGACATCTCATTCAGCAACAGTGACACGAATGGTGAGATGAGGAGTGGTCCTGTTGCTTGATAATAACTTCATCGTCGTCGTCATCATCGCATGTTTGTTTCAAACCTGCAACCACAATTTACACTTAACAATTAACAACTGGACAGCAAAAAAGAACACATGGTTGGAAAAGGAGATGGAAGAATTATTGCTTTTAAATTCAGCTCCCTCACACCACACACCATCTGAAAACATCACACTATAGCAATACAGAACATTTATAGAACAATACCTAGCAAGTGTTGCCCAGCACAACAAACCCCCGCCTCCTCACAAACATTTGACCTGATTTGCCCTATCTCTTATCATGTTAACACATTTTTGGTTACTGTAACCTTGTCCTTTGACTTACATTCACCAAAATGTAATGGAATATATTCTGTCCCACCTCACACCATTCCTGAAAATGTCATGGAAATTGGTCCAGTAGTTTTTGCGTAACATTGCTGACAGTCAAACTGACTGAAAAACAATACCCCTCTCCCCTTCAGGGGGCGGCGTAACAATGCATAATATAAAACAATACAGAACAGTACAGTAACACATCCTCACATGACAGAACACAGACCAGCCCAAACACCCCCCCCCCATGACACCCACTCCCCTAATGACACCCACACTGTTGAGAGCATCAATGTCACTGTCTCTCTTCCAAGTACTTCTTTTAAATTGCAAAATACTTCTGTTGAGGATTTGTAATTTGGGTTTGGGAAGGGGAAAAGTAGCAAAAGTAGTTATCAATAAGACTGATAATTAATGTTTGGAGCTGAGACACATTTGCAGTAAATTGGATTCTACAATAATTTCCACAAGAACAACCTTGTTGAAATAAAATTAAAAAAAAGGACAGTGCAATATGACAATATACATGGTGTGTGTATTGTTTTGTGTTCCCCTGACACCCAGAAAAGTAAAACATTTGACTTTTCTTACACTGAATAAGTGCCTTGATTGGAAGCAGCATGAAGCAACAGTTTTTACAGATATGTTTTTTTATGATAAATGTGCTCTCCAGTGGATTCTTTCTTTCTTTTTTTCTTCACCTTTTTTGTCATTTGGCCGTTTCACAATCTTCCAGGTATCATTGGTGAATGAAAACCACACAAATAAAGATGGAGGAGATTGAACTGTAGCGCTTTAAATCGGGTTGATTTTCAGTTGCAATCAGGCTGTTGTTAATATTACTGATCAATCGACCAGTCATTGGGTCTGTAAAATTCAATTCAATTCAATTTTATTTATAAAGCCCTAAATCACAACAAAGTCGTCTCAAAGGGCTTTACAAAAACACAATCAACTACAGAGGTACACGAAAAAGTCCCAAGCAAAATGTTGGGAAACACAACACAGTGTTTAAATATATTTGATATACTGTCATAGATGGAAAGAAATCAGAAAATACATTTAAAAAGATTGAATCTCAGAATTTAGACCTTTCGTACTTAACAAAACCCCCCTAAATTATATGTATATATGTATATATATATATATATATATATATATATATATATATATATATATATATATATATATATATATATATATATATATATATATATATATGTATATATATATATGTATATGTATATATATATATATATATATATATATGTATATATATATATGTATATATATATGTATATATATATGTATATATATATATGTATATATATATGTATATATATATATGTATATATATATGTATATATATATATATGTATATATATGTATATATATATATGTATATATATATGTATGTATATATATGTATATATATATATATGTATATATATGTATATATATATATATGTATATATATATATATATATATATATATATATATGTATATATATATGTATATGTGTGTGTGTGTGTGTATATTATAATTAAGATAAAAGTCATGATGAGAAAAACAAAAAATCATAAATACGAGAGCAACAAATGTATAATTATGGGATAAAAAGTTAAAACTATTAGGTAAGAAATTGTATAATTACGAGAGAGAGTTAAAATTATGAGATCAAAAGTCACAATCATGACATAAGTCATAATTATAAAGTCAGTTTCTCTCCACTGATTTCTACCTCTGAAGTGATTTATTTTTCAGACCTCCAATTCTTAGATGCATCGTGATTCAGACGTGGATGGTTCTGAAATTGACAAATGTCCAAATTCCATTGATTTAAATCTATTAATTAGTCCCACAGACAGTTCTACATATTGCAGAAACTTGGGCTAACCACAATTTAAGACTTGAGTTTTCTTTATCAGTAACACACATGTGAGAACATTTCATTAGTTTTATTCTAGAAGCATTTTACGTGTAGGCCAGTGTAATCAGTCGACCCCTCTTCAGGACAATATTATAATGAGCAATAACTGACGTATCCACCAAAAAAAGTATCAAGACTTATAAATCCTGAAACTGAAGGCGATGCTTCTTAGTTCAGTCAAAGCAGAAAAATAGATTTTGGCCGGCGCTGCGTAGCATGTGGACATGTCAGATGGTGGAGGGATTCTCCTCTCCAAGATACTGCTGTTCTGGGGTCTCTGAACAGATCCACCGGTGTTTTAATCCAGGAAGAGTATGTCTTTGGTGCTGGGTTGATTCCAAATACAGTTGGCTGCTGTAGTTGAGGTGGAACATACTGTAAACCTGGAACTCTCTGTGGATTTACAGTATTTTACACTTAAGTCTTCAATAACTGTTGGTTAAAGATGCATTTGGTTGTTTTGTATGCTCTGGTAAATATAGATAATAAATAATAGAAGCACTTTGATTCTTTTATGTCATGTATAAGGGTTTTACACACGGCTGTCAAACACTTAAATTTATAATCGGATTAATCAAAGGTTTGCTGTGGATTTATGTTTAACTTGTGCACTGGGGGGAAAAAAATCAAATCAAAATCTTATTGAGTGTATTTTTCTTATTTCTAGTCCAAATATCTCATCACTTAAAATAAGACAATCATCTAAAGCAAGGCTGGGCAATTAATTTTCCTATGGGGCCACATGAGAAATGTTGATAGTTATTAAGGGCTGGATTAATTCACCCATAGCTCTATTCAATATCGCTTAAAAACTGTAAATGAAACAATACAATGAAAATGTAGAGCCCAGAATACAATTATTTCATGAATATTCAGAAAAACATTTGTGAAAATGTAGAAAACCAGCTCCATATTAACTTTATATAAAAAAACCCTAACTGTACATTTGTTTGTGTATCCCAGTTCCTTTTCTGACTTCAATAAAGAAATACTTAGAAGTCCATGTTTTGTTAAAATCTCTGCATTCTCAATCAACTTTTCTTTCATTTTTTGGTGTTAGTTGAAACTGAGCAACAAACCAATTTGGTACATAAGCCTTATGCTGAACGTGAAAAAAATGTTCATTTAGCAGATTCTTCAAAATAAAAGCTGTATGATATATATTTGCATTGACTTTTAATTTGCCAGTGACCTCATGTGGGCCGGTCGGGGCCAGCTATGGGG
This sequence comes from Siphamia tubifer, assembly GCA_020466265.1. Classification (NCBI taxonomy): domain Eukaryota; kingdom Metazoa; phylum Chordata; class Actinopteri; order Kurtiformes; family Apogonidae; genus Siphamia; species Siphamia tubifer. Next base: position 74,744,837 of record CM035794.1, on the reverse strand, counting down.
CCGCATGTGGCCCCCGGGCCTTATTTTGCCCAGGTCTGATCTAAAGAGTTAGCCTCGGTGCACTATCCCTATTTATTACGTGTATAGGTCAAGGTTTGTTGTTGTGGTCTATTACCTGCTGCGGCATGATATAAAAAGTTTGACCTTTGACCTAAAATATCTTCTCTTTCAGGTAAACGTCCAGCTGAAGACATGGACGAGGAGCAGGCCTTTAAACGCTCACGCAACACAGATGAGATGGTGGAGCTGCGTGTTCTGCTTCAAAGCAAAGTAAAGCCTATTTGATACAGTGGACATTGAGTTCAGGTTCACAGTGACTGGGTCATAGTCCGTGGGTTAATGCTAACACGTGCTGTTTGACTCAAGTAAACACAGAATTCAGTCACATCAGTGTTTACAGTTTCAGTCAGACGCTGAAGTGCTCTGGAAACGTTTATTCTCTTGAGGATAATAATAATATACATATTTACCTTAACTACTTTTAATGTACAATTGTGACAAATGTTGCATTAATTCTTATCTGACCCTTCTGGCTGAGGTCATGGAGGCAAAAATAAGACCACCTCTTTCCGATTGGACCGGTTTACATGAGTTTTATTCCTGTTTAATTTAATTCCTCTTTAAGATGACCATGTAAACACCTAATTCCAGTTGAAAATTACTATTCTGAATTACACTGAATTCCGAATAAAGCCACTGGTTTATTCCACTCTTAATTCCTCTTACATGGAAACAGTTAATTCCTCTTTGACATTATTCCTGTCATTTTGCACATGCTCCTGATAAGGCACATATTTTGCTTTGATGACGCACATATCAATCAATCAATCAATCAAATTTAATTTATATAGCCCCTTACAACACCAAAAAGGTACACAAGTTGCTTTCCAAAATGACATAAAAACAAGTAACAATTATAAAACCAAGATAAAATGAGTTATAAAACTAAAACAACAACATAAAAGAAACACAGACAGTCGGCTACATGTCTAAATAAACGCCTAAATAAATATGTTTTTAAGTGAGTTTTAAAAACGGCTAGCTCAGTTGTTGATTGTAATTGTGCTGGAAGCAGATTCCACAGCCTTGGGCCAAAAATTGCAAAAGGTCGACCATCATATTCCACGCAGCCGGCGTTAGTATGTTAATTCGGTCGAGCTGCTGCTTCATAATTATTCCAGGAATGAAAGGAAAAAATTGCGTGTACTATTTGGTCTAACATGTTGATAATTGAAACTAAAACAAAACTGGAACTGGATGCAATTATTTCCTTGTGGTAGATATCCAGACGGGATTATCCAGAGGAAAAATAAGTTCAGCTCATTTTTTACGTGATTGGGAGTACATACATATAGTTGACATCAAATTCACACCATTTGGATGTACATTGAGAAATTATGATTTTGCTGTTTTGAGCCAAACTGTGTTAGCATGGAAGCCACGTCTCGTCGTTTTATCCTCACGGGAGGGGGGGGGGGGGGGGGGGGGGTTCTAATCCAGCTACAATGGGTGAAGGCGGGGTACACCCTGTATGAGTCTCCAGTTCATCTCAGGGCTGAACATATATAGACAAACAATCACTGTCACATTCACACCTATGGGTGATTTAAATTAACCAGTTAACCTATCAGTGCATGTGTTTGGATGTTAGCATGGAAGTGATTAGAACATATCTTTTTACCCACACCAAACACTATTTTCAGACTAACTCTTCCAAAGTTCTAAACAACATAACACTTACGTGGTAGTAAGTAGAGGGTCCCTAAAGGCAAACCCAAGTGTACTGAGGTCTTCATGTCATCAGATAGCATGTCCAGGTTTTTTTGTTTTTTTTTCTCAAGCCATGTACTTTTTCGTATTCATAAGACGTATTAGGACGAAGCAAGAACTAGTGTAATGCAGAGTGCAGCGTTAGACGCTCTCGAAATTCCCGATTTTTAAAAAAAAAACATAGTCCAGTATTTCATTACAAATTGAAATGAAGCTGTATGCAACAGCAACACTTAGCCTACTAACAGGTTGTTGTTTTTAAAAAAGAATGCAATGAAATCGTGAATTTCCAGAGCGTCGAAGTCTGCACATGTCAATCGACTATTACCGGCCTCCTCCTAAAACATCTTAAAACGTTATTGAAGCATTAGCTTGATGGTCATCAGACTCCCTCGTATCAAAAACACTCCAAATAAATCCATGAGTCCACTTCTTGAACTTTTTTTTTCTGATTCATCATATTAAAGTATGTAAGATTTAGCTCGTTTAATGTCTGAAGCAGATACTTTCTAAAAAAAAATGATAGAGCAGTGTATTCAGGTTCTCTTTCCCTGTAGTTTGAATGTAATCTTGGAATGTCTATTTATGAATGCTTCTGCTCATAGTGGTCTTTTTGTGTTTCTCCACAGAATGCTGGAGCTGTTATTGGAAAAGGTGGAAAGAACATCAAAGCTCTGCGCACTGATGTGAGTATAGAGACGATTCGCTGCTAGCATTTTTGCAGCTGAGAACAACCCTTAGTTTGGCTGCTGACCCCCCTGTTGCTGAAAATTCTCAGATTTTACTGGACCTAACAAATGCCTCTGTAAACAAACAGACCGAAATTGAACGGATCGAAATGTAAACTCCAGTTACCGACTTAATAAATCCCACCCCAAAGCATCCAATTCCCACAGAAACGATCCTGGATATTTTTGTGGGTGTGTTTCTGTCATTTGACATAAATAATTGGTGCGCCCAACCATCTCTGTAACAACCAAGTGGACGGAGCCCCAGGTTTGTTTTTTTTCTCCCTCCCTATTGGATCAAAAACAGATGAACTGAAGTGTGTTTTGATAAAGATGCGTTGGATTTTGTCCCAATGTCGTCCCGTGGGTCTCGGCTAACCTCAGAAACCCGGTTGACCTCCGATGTGACAACAGGTGCATCAGCGGAGTTGACTTTTTATTTAATATTTTTATTTAAACAGAGATGCTGTATAAATCTCTGCAGTGCTCCAGACTGTGTAATTAAACTGATCTTTGTCCAGGTTCACTGTTCCTGTTCTTTTTCACTCACCACAATTTCACTTTTGGGAAAAAAAAAAAAGAAAAAGTGTAGCGTGTGTTCAATTAAAAATGTATTCCTTCTCCCCCCTTTTCCCCTTCTCCTTTTACTTTTTGTTTTATTTTTGGCCACCTTCCTCCGTTGCCCATGTACTGGATCGACATGCCCCTCCTGCGTTGCCCACCTTGACGTTGGCCCAACCTCCGCCCGCCCCTGAACATCCGCCCGCCCGCCCACCTGACACTCCCGGTTGGCCCCGCCCATAAACTGTGCCCCTCCTTAAACGGGCACCTAACTTGACATCTTGTGATTGAATGCCCCCGCCCAATGCCAACCTCCTCCACCACAACCACCACCACTACCACCACCACCACCACCTCGGCCCATGCAGTACAATGCCAGTGTATCAGTCCCAGACAGCAGTGGCCCAGAGCGGTATGTCCCACCAGTTATTGCCTCACTGCCTGATTAGAACAGTGAAAGACATGTCTTTGATAATAACCTGCCTTCTGTTTCATTTTAACATATTTATATATACATGACAGAACCCCACCCCACCCCACCCCTCCCCCCAAACACCCACTCCTCCACTTCTTAAGAGCCGTGTATGGTTTCTTTTGGTTTCTCTGTCCATTTCTAAGCATCTCCATCAATTAGGAGTTCTTGTCATTACAGTTCATTGTCCATACAGAGAGTTAACTGAAAGCCTCACTTCTAGGGCTGGGCAATATGTAGAATTAAACTCCACGTCTGATTCCTATCTAGCACAAATTGTAATGTACCGTATTTTCCGCACCATAGGGTGCACTGGATTATGAAGCGCACTGTCAAGGAATGATTTATTTTAGGTTTTTTTTCCCCTGGACTATAAGGCACATTAAAGGGATAGTTCATTATTTTTCACATGAACTTCTATAGGATCAGCGTCTTTACTCTGATGCACCCACAGTGACTTAACCCCGACAGTGTCCTGAGTTGAGTTCTGGTCCGGTTTTGGTCAAAACGAAAGTAGTCCCAGCAGGGTTCCTGGGGTCACAAAAATAAAATGTGTGTCTTTTCAAAATAACATGTTTGAATAAATGATTTATTTGCATAACAAAACCGTCGCAGAACAAAAACTCACACCTCATAATTACTTTGAGCTACTTTCTCTTAATATGGATCAATGCGTGTTGTCACTGCTAACGTAGCAGCCGCAAACGCTGCCGAACACCTGATGAAAGTACTTTGCTAAGGTGCACAGCTGTACCCAGATACTTATTCAATTAAATTTAATACACTTATATTTATCCCAGAGAGACAGTTCGAAAAAGAAAACACAGTGTTTTATTGGATTGTCTAATTCAGGGGTCTCAAACTCGTATTCTTTCATTTCCAGTTAATATAATAGAATGGCATGTGAATAATAACTAAACGTTTGTCTTTGATTTAGTGCAAAACACCCTCATTATATTTATATATATTATATATTACAATATTTACACGGTACACATGTACATAAACCACCATATTATGTGGTTTATGTCACATATATTAAAAACTTGTCATTTGTTTTCTGATTCATCTTAGTAAATTATGTAAGATTTAGCACATTTAATGTGTGAAACAGATATTTTATAAAAACAAAATAGAATTGTAGTGCAGTGTAAGGGAGAGATGCACCCCCCTCCCCTTCCAATACATTGTATATAGGTAGGTTTCACTCACATGGCTATGATGATGTCGCAACTTAAGCTGGAGGGCAGAAAGTAACCATGGAGAATGTTGCTGGGGAGGAAACCATTGAAGAGAGTGATTATTGTACAGATTTAGATCCACTGTAGCAACGCAGATACATACACTTAGTTAAAAATGTATTGGGCGTGACCCGTATCTTATGAAATTTTGAGTTTTCGACAGAACGCAAAAAACTGTCAACAATCTCTGCTGTGGATATTACTAACTACCTGGTCCTGCAGACATCCTAAGACACCAGCAGCAGATAGAAGACAAGAAAAGTTTGGAGGCATAGAACTTTTTTGTCAGTGGGCGGGTCCACAACCTCGGTACCAAAAGGCTCAGCGATAATTATCGTTCGGTCTTCGTCAGGGTGAGTGCTTTCTTTGTAAACATGCAACGTCAAGATATATTACATGTTTGTTGATATGAGTCGCTGCTAGCCGCTAGCAGTAGCAACTAATGTCAACAAACATGCAACGCATCTTGATGTGTCGAGGTAAACTATATTACAACAGTGTAAATAAACATGTAACCACAACCTAATGATATATAGCACATACACAACACTGCAGACACGGGCATTAGCATTAGCATTAGCAGACTGTGGAGCGTTTGTCTGTGAACTTTTTCCATTTCTCACCTTTGTGGCCAGTCTTTGGTACTCTACAAAAATAGATTTTTCCTTCTGTCAGAACAACTGGCACAGCCGTAAACTACAACGGAAGCCAAGTGAGTTTTCCGTTGGGAAAACTCACTTGGCTTCACTTCCTGCCCTCCATCTGAAAATCGCGTGCTGACTGTATAGGAATGTGACGTCATGTGAAACCAACCTATTGAAATATGATAGGTGGTGGTATCGCCCAGCCCTACACCCCACCCAGTAGATGTTTTGTTAGTGGCACAGACATTGAATGTTTTGTTTTTAATTCCTGTGCTGTGAATTTTGATTTCACCATGAAACGTGTGGGAAAACAGAGCTCTATCTCTCTCTCTCTGTCTCTCACTCACTCTCTCTCACTCACTCACTCTCTCTCTTTTTCCTGTTCTGTCATCTGCCCCCCAACGCCGTCCCCTGTCCGACTGTTTTCAGCTTCACCGTTCATCTCTTAAAAAAAAAAAAAAAAAAAAAAAAAGAACAGCGGTTCTTGTCTGAAGCCTCTGTGCCCCCCCCTCCCCCTCCCCCTCCCCACACTCTGTCACTCATTAATGTTGTCTCTTTAATTTCATTGTGCTGCATTCCTTCTGTCAGAACTCCTCTCTGGCCACATCAGATCTGAGCTGCCTGCCAAACCTTTCATATAACCCCAACCCCCCCACCCTCCACTTCCACCCCAGTCCTGTCTTGTGCCACAAAACAGTTGGTAACCACTCCCCCCCCCCCCACGTCCCGTGCTCAACCTTCTGCTCTGTTTACTCTTTACTACTGCCCACCTCGTCGTCCTTCCCCCCCCCCCCCCCCAAGACCTTTTCTTCCCTCTTCCCTTCACCTCACCTCACCCCCCCCCTTCTCCCCCGACCCTGGTCACTTATGAGAAGATGTGTGATGGTGGCACAGTTGTCATGACAAGTTATTGTTTCATTTGGTTTCCTTTTCCCCAACTTGCTGGTGGTGGGATGGTTATAGATCTCTTTCTTTCTCTGTCTCTGTCTCTGTCTCTCTCTCTCTCTCTCTCTCTCTCTCTCTCTCTCTGTCACCCCCCCCCCCTCTTTTCCCTTCCCTCCAACTTTGTGTGGCCAGTCGCATATTAATTTGATCCGTTCTGAAGCTGCCCATCCTCCCAGGGCTACTCTTATTTTTTTTTACAGTGAATTTAGAGAGTGCATGGCAGCTGATTTTTATTTATTCATTTGTAATTACTCTAGTGTTGGGACAAGTTAAAATGTTGTGTAAATGCAGCAGAATATTCCTTTTTTTTTAGCTTGAAAACTGTCATTGTTTGCTGGACTGCTTCTGGCAATGCTTTTTCTGTCATTGTTTGTCTTTGTTGTAATGTCATGCCTCCTTTTGGTCAAAACGCTTCCGACAGGATCCTGAGTGTGAACGCTAGCATTGACACCATTGGAGACATTCTTCTGAAAATTATACCAACTCTGGAGGAGGTAAGCCACCGTCTAAACGACTTAATTCAGGGGTCTCAAACATGTGGCCTGGGGACCAAATGCAGCCCGCCAAAGGTTCAAATGAATGGATGAATTTCAAGTAATTTCAAGTCAAGTAATCCGTGTATCATTCGTGTATCATTCGTGTATCATTCGTTTTTCAAAATAAAACCAACAATTAATTTCTTCATTATGTCATGTGATATGTCATGTCATTATGTGTTTCTAAAACCACAATGAAAAAATGGGTAACACTGCATTTTTACAGTTTTCCTTTTTGTGTTTAAATGAATGATGGAATAAATGGATAATGGCCGTTTTCCATTTTATCCAATTTTGACCTGAAGCAAGTTGAGTAAACCAGAAATCACCGTGACCCGCAGTGACAAAGATGGAAAACTATGTCCTATTTAAGAGGGTCACCCAAAGACCTGAAGATATGACCACAGAGATATCATAATGATCTTTAAGTCCAGTGAACATGTTTCTTTTGGTTGTTAAGATTAATTTCTGGTTTACTCAATTAGCTTCAGGTAAAAATTGGATAAAATGGAAAACGGCCGTTATGGAAGAAACTTTATTGATCCCTTAAAGGAAATTAATTTCTTACAACGGCAAAGAATAGTTGCAGTAAGTACTGTTATCTGTTTTTTTCTATTCATTTAAACACAGAAAGGAAAACTAAAAAAATGCATCACTATGTTTTCTCATTTTGGGTTTTTTCATTGTCTCATTTTTGCCTTTATTTTGAAAAACAAATGAATGACTGCTACACGGATTTTTGACATTTCTACAATATCAAACCATGTATTTACATACAGCCAAACTTTAAGTCAATCTGTTTGTCCATTTAACAGTGTATATTCTACCTTATGCTACTCAACTCTTTAAATTACACACAGTATTAATATATTCCATGGTTTCATTATTTTCCTACAGTGTACTTTGAGGAAATGTGTTTGAATCTCTTCTTAAATCAGAACTTGTTTTAATTCTCTAGTAATTCTGTTCCATAATTTGACTCCATTCACTGTTATTCGCAGTTTTATCATTATTATTACTATTATTATTATTAAAAAATTGTGGCTCCTCTACTCCACATTTGGAAAGAAGCATTTGTAATTTGTTCATACATTTATAGTCGACAGCAGAGTGATATTATGGATGTTCTTGTGTGTTTCTAGTACCAACATTACAGTGGGATCGACTTTGACTCTGAGCTGCGCCTGCTGATCCATCAGAGCCTCGCTGGGGGCATCATTGGAGTGAAAGGTGCTAAGATAAAGGAGTTGAGAGAGGTATGCAAGGGTCTGGATTTTCTGGTATCACTGATTGTCACTTAGGAAAAAAAAAATAGATTTGCAGCTTTGAATTGTAGACTTAATCATTACACTGGTCTAGAAGGCAAATGCTTCTGGAATAAAATAAATGAAATGTTCCCATGTGTGTTACTCAGCCTGTTTACATGGGAGTTTTTATTCCTGTTTAATTCCGAATGAAAGTTAATACCACTTTAAGATGACCATGTAAACACCTAATTCCTTTTGAAAATGTTAATTCCAAATTAAACTTAAAGTGTCACTAACGTGATTTCACAACTAGACATATTTTGAAAGCTAATCATGTCTAATTTAATGATATTTAATCCACAAAGTGATTCAAATTGGCCACCTACAAATTTGACCTACTTCTTTCCGGGTAGACTGAACTTTGACCCATGACATCAGCGGAGGAATGACTGTTTCACTTTGCCCATGTGGAAACATGGACGACATAAGCAACAACAGCAGCGATTCCAGCGACAATTTAAGTGATTTTTCTGTAGAAATGGGAGAAGCAACAGGTGAAATTGAAGAGGAAAATATTCTTCATCCATATCAATTTGAGACAGATGACCAGTGTGTTGAAGTGGACGAAGAACAGCTAAACTATGCAAACACTGACTGGGGTCAACTTGAATATCATTAAAATATGTTTCACATCCATTTTTAAATATAAAAACAACTGAAGCCCCCCGAGTCACTCTGTCAACTTATGGAGAGACAGAACATTGAAGCTTTGTAAAAGTGTTTCACATTTTGTAAAATTGGTTTGCACCTCCCAGCCACTGTAGTAAAGTGTCTGTATTATGTGTTAAAAAATAAATAAATTATGTTGAGTTTAGTGAGTGACTGAATGTTTTATACAATGTAAATATACTGCAACAATTATAGACCATTTATTTATTTATTTTTTACATTGCTTTCACATTATAAATTGTGTTGTCATGTATTTTAATCTACTGTGGTGTTATAGAAAAGGCCAACCATGGACAGGAGTTGAGAATTGGCACAAGCTTTAATATAGACTCTATATGTGTCACATCAGTTGCAAGTCTGTAACTGTATTTGACTGCATTGTCCCTGTCAAATAAATGATAAATGTTTTGTACAGCAGTGTAACATTTTCATGTTTCCTTGCACTAGAACACCCAAACCACCATCAAGTTGTTCCAAGAGTGCTGTCCCCACTCAACTGACAGAGTTGTGCTGGTGGGAGGAAAGCCAGAGCGTGTTATTGAATGTATAAAAGTGATCCTGGAGCTGGTGTCAGAGGTGAGTTTACGACCAATGGGGCTGAACAATCTATCGATTTGCTCCTAGCTTTGTTTCGTCAATTATTTTACTAGTGATCGAACAATAAGGATTTTTTTGGGTGCTGATACTAATTTATTTTTTCATCGGATTTGACGAGGACCGGAAGCGATATTTCTGAACCGATGTTTCGAGCTCATACAGATTTTTTTTTCTTCTTTTTTCTCTGTCAAAATTTGTGACAGTTACACTCTTTTGTCCTTTTTTCTTTTTCCTGTCTTTTTTCTCCTCTTTTCTACTTTCCTTTTCTCTTCCTTTTTTCCTTTTTCCTTTTTTTGTTTTCTTCTGCCTTTTTTCTTATTTTTCTTACTTTTTTTTCTCCTCTCGTTTTCCTTCACCTGTCAGTAAATCATGGCAGGGTATGGCTTTTATTCTTTGAATTTTATTATATAAGTTTCTGTGACGTTTGTAAATGTTGAGTAACAGAAACTCGATTTGAAAAAAAATGGCGAATGAAATCGAAGTTGCTATATCTATCGGAACAATGGCAATTATTTATGTATTTATTTATTTATTTTAAACGTTCAGCCCTAACCGCCGGTGTGTAGTCTGAGGGAAACCATGATGCGGAAGTCCATCATTTTAATGACCTCCCGTTTAACTCTCCAGGCACCAATCAAAGGTCGCGCTCAGCCTTATGACCCCAACTTCTACGATGAGACGTACGACTACGGCGGCTTCACTGTGTTGTTTGAGGAAAGAGGCAGGCGACCCATCGGGGGCTTTCCCATCCGTGTGCGTGGAGGCTTTGAGCGATTGCCACCTGTTCGAGGCAGCAGACCTTTACCTCCATCCAGAAGGGACTATGATGACATAAGCCCCCGCCGAGGACCTCCGCCACCACTGAGCAGGGGAGGACGAGGGGGCAGTAGAGCCCGTAACCTGCCTCTTCCCCCACCACCACTGCCAAGAGGAGGGTGAGCACTTGACACAGAATTAAATTAAGGATGCATTACCAGTGAAAACCTGAATTAATTTGACACCTGAAGTAACAAGTTAGCCATCCCTAGGGTTGATGGATGGATGGATGGCTGGATGGATGGATGGATCACTTGTTTTGATAGATACATCACTGTTGCTTGTTTTGAAAACGTGCAGGGGAAAAAAAACATGCTTTATTTCCACAGAGAGCACATGAACCAGTTTTCTTCACCATTTTTTTTTTCAAGTTTGTGCAGCAACTGTGACTTCTCTTGTAGAAGGAAATAACAAATATCCATCCTGATTAATTTGAAACTGTATAATATACAAAGCAGAACATAGTGCATATTTTGTGCAGTAATAAAAGTGCAAAGCACTGTCCGTGCCACGTTCGTCCATGCTACTATGTTGTTTTCGGTTATTTTCATGGCATGTAACAGTACCTTGTAGTGTTGCGCGGGCTACCCGCTGGCCAGCGGATATCCGCGGGTGACCCGCGAGGTGGGCGGGCTGGATCGCAGTATTAATACATATTGCGGATGCGGGTGGGGCGGGTCAGGGACGATCAATACCCGCTGAGGTGTGTGTGTGTGTGTGTGTGTGTGTGTGTGTGTGTGTATGTATGTGTGTGCATGTGCGTGCGCGTGTGTGCGTGCTCGGCTCGCGCATGTGCAAGCCCGTCAGTTCCTGTTTTGAATGCTTTTTTTATCCCAACTTTTTGTTATTTGTTATTAGCGCCAAATCTCCCTGAACACTCAGAGATAAGAGTGAAAATGTCGGACTTGATCAGGGAGAAGATTAAAACAGGCGATGCAAAGGTTGTACGGAAACGTTGTATGTGTTGGCTTTATAGAGTGATGATGTGGGTGGAGTCTATTTTATGTGCTGGAGTGCATATTGAGACGTTAGAAAGGAGGCAAAAATTATGCTTCATGACTTTTAACATTAGAAGCACAAGGTAAAGATGCTGTGAATGTACTATGTGAGTTTAGAGACAAATTTAAGCTCGCGGGTTGATAGCGGGCGGGTTGGGTTTATCGATACGTGACATCATGCGGGTTGGGCGGGACGGGCCTAGCCACGTCTTGGGTTTGGGCGGGGCGGATTTCTGTAAAACCCCCTAACCGCGCATCACTAGTACCTTGAGTGGCTTCTGTATTGTCAGACTCGTATGTGAATGTTCCATCAGCTCGTTTGTCACAAAACAGGAAAGTCGGGGAATAAGTTTACCGTACATTTTCTTAAAGAGTGCAGCACCTGCATTCATTTTACATATAACACACTGTTTTTCATTTTCATGATAATATGCAATACATCCTTTGTAAATTCAATACGGGATGTGTACTTTGGTTTATGAATACAGGACGATTCCATTTCTCAAGGGATGGTTGGCAACTCCAGATAAGGGCGAGGGTGAATTGCGATTGGGCCTACGAGTCATGAAATTTACAACTGTGAAATAGGCTGTGAAATGGGCATTAAATTCTGTTCCAAGTAGTCTTGAATAGTTTTAACAAGCTGCACCTTGTAGAAACCTGTAGGAACCCTGCAACACTTAATAATATTGATTTGTTTGAAAATCATTCACTATTTTTTGAACTTCAACACAAAAGATGAGCATCGGCTGTTGTATCTGGTGACATTGTTTACTGACAGCCAGTGTTGATCATTGAGGCCAATAACGCGAGTATGCCCTGACATCACTTTCCCAGCGGAACAGGCCCCAGCACTGGATCATGGCATCATGGAAGTATTTAACAGAGGAAGCTACAGAACTGGCAGGAAATTAAGCAGTTATCTCCTTCAATTAAGGCAATTGTACCAGACAGTCATCCTTACAGTTTACCAAAGAACCACTACACTTTTTGTTTATTTTAAATCCATGGCAACCATTGTTAATTCATATGCAGCTGCTAATGTAATATGTGTGTTGAAAATAAATATCATGTGATTTAAATTCTATATCATGACAAAAGTAATGAGTTGCCATTTGCTTATAATCGTTGCATGATCAACATTACATGACCAGTTTTATCATTTGGTAAAACAATTTATTATATTATAAGTGAATGCTTTCAAATTATGAAAAAAAATTCATTGGATTAATCACAAGATTGCTGCAGTTACATTGAGATTAAATATTATTTTAATGTATATTGTTTTATTTTGCATGAGCAAAAAAAGGGACTATCTATCGATCTATCTATCCATCTATACATCTATCTATACATCTATACATCTATCTATACATCTATACATCTATCTATACATCTATACATCTATCTATCATCTATCTATACATCTATACATCTATCTATCTATACATCTATCTATCTATCTATCTATCCATCTATATATCCATCCATCTATACATCCATCCATCCATACATACATACGCCCTAATTTGGGGGAGTGAGTTCCCATTTTGTGTTGCTTAAATAAATATAACTGATCAAATGTCCCCTTATGGTGTTTCTGGTATTATTATGTGAGTATATGAATGGATTCAGTGGAGAGAGGAACTAAACTATGTAGAACATTGAAGACCAGGCAGATGGTCTTCAAAGTTCTATGGTCTAATTTGGAGCTGGTGTTTATGTACAATGACACAGTGATGGGAAATGTTTGGTTTGTGGTCCAAAACTTTAAGGGTTTGTTTATACAGAGTTTCCAGTGACTTCAGTGTTGAACTGTTGGTTTGTCCCCAGTGTGTGAGACAGCAGGACAGATGTGACATAATCGTGGCATTTACATATAATTTATCTGCATTTAACATCATTGTTTCTTATGTTTCAAATTTGCTAAACTAAATGTTAATCTTGGACTGACTTTTTTAATGTGTGATTTGATAATTAGATTGGAATCAATAATGATGCCCAGATATTTAACCGCTGACACAATCCTAATATTACCAGAGGTTATTATATTTGGCATAATGCACTTCTGAGGTTTCCATATGTTTTGAAAATGTTTGTTAGTAAAATATAATTTAATGTGAATGTTATGCCTTCATTCATTATAAAATTTACTTTTCTACTACTACACAAAACGGGTACAATCACAGCCAAAAAAATAGGTACACAAATATAAAAGTACATGAAGTGAAAGTCTTGAGGAGGAATTTTGATTTGGATAAAGAGCAAGTATTAGGGTAAAGCAACTGCTGCTGCTGAATGACAGTTTAGTTACTAATGTTCAATATTGTTTTATTCAAGGTGTAAGGAAAATGGTGGAACGCTGGTACTTTAATTGTGAAATACATCCAGTTAATTTACACTCTGATATGTAAAGAAAATGACAAAATATTTGACCATGTTTGTGTCTGAAGGTCTGCAGTTGAAGGTCTACAGTTTAGGGTCTACAGTTTAGGGTCTACAGTTGAAGGTCTATAGTTGATTATAGTAGAACAATATTTTGTCATAAATTATAAACAATTGATCCATACAAACCATTGGATCATTTTTATTGGCAGATGAAACTGGTTTAAGTGAACAGGAAATAATGCAACGTTATCGTTATGGCAATACTATACACGTATATCGCATATCGTGAGTTTTGCTAATATCGTGCAGCACTAGCAAGTACCCTGTTATAACATGGAAGTGGTCTGAAACATCAATATAGTTACTATTGATCACTGATAGGAAGTGGTTTATGGACTTAGATTTAATTAGTTGAGTTCTCCTCCAGTGAAATGACCACGCACCTCCTTTTGAGAAATTGAACTCCTTAATCCAAACCACAGGACTTTTTATTTAACAGCACAACCTGACAGCCTCACAAACTCTACATGTTATTCTTGATAGAACATGCTGCTGTTGATACAGGGACGTTGGTCCTATTTTTTTCCCACTGTTTTTTCTTCTTCCTTTGTTTACAGAGGAGACCGGTTCTCACACAGCAGCTATCACGGCAGTATGGACGACAGACCCAGGTTAGTCGTCTGTCATTTCACTTCTACCTGAAGCAGATTATCAGACGTCCGTGACATGCGATTAGTAACTGTCTGATGTTGGCAGCAGAACGTCACCTCATAAAACCCTGACTCAGTTTGATTACAGTTCATTATTGGTTGATTTTTCTGGAGTCTGTTCGGCCTTTCATACTTCAGCTGGTGGAGTACTAATTTCATAGATACTTAGGAGGTTACGCCATGTTTCCCCAGTGAACTGAAACTCTATTAATGCATTTCTTTTTGTCTGTAGTGACAGAAGAAACAGAGGAGGAGACCGTTACGACAGTATTGTAAGTCAAGTGGATTTGTGTTTTCTGTTAGAGGATGACTGTACATCTGAAAACACTGTCTGGAATTTCCACTTTCTGTTTCTACTGTAGTGCAAACTCAAAGGCTTTTGGACACCAGTGCTTTTCACTGTGTACGCGCACTGATCTAGGCCTGTTGTTGCCTGGCAACAGTTGTCTCCTTGGTTACAGATATTCACCAGGCTAGCAGATGAACTCGAGTTGAAACCATAGCAATTCCTGAACAGGTTTCCCTAAGTTCATGGATACAAAGTAATTCCAGTAACACAACAAACTAAATTCTTGATGTACAATGATTAGTGATCATTATTAATATTACTAAGTTATCTTAACATTGGCAGCTCTTATTAATCTCGCCCAACATTGGTTGAGTAAGATTATTGTAACCACCTTTTGTGTGTGTGTGTGTGTGTGTGTGTGTGTTCACAGAGGCATATCATGCTATAACTCAATGAATACTTGAGATATCACCATGAAATTACATGGACATATACATATAGCTAATGCACATCAGACGCAATGATCCATTTGAGTAAAGGTCAAAGGTCACAATTAACTAAAAGGTCAAAATCACATTATTGGTTATAACTCAAGAACTGAGGGTCTCAGAACTATCAGATTGGTACCAAACCATGCAAAATGAATTTCTACAATTCTCATAATTGGTGTTATCACCTATGACCAATAGTTTTTGACATCTCTGGAGGTCAAAGGTGACATGTGGCAAAATTAACTTCTGTAACACTGTGTGTCAAGCATAGATATATCATGCTATAACTTAATCAATACTGGATATATTATAATATTACATGCACTGATGCATATATGACACATAACGATATTATCAATATTGCAAAAGGTCAAGGGTTAAGGTCGCAATTAGCAGAAAGGTTAATATCACATTGGCTCTAATTCAAGAATAGGAACTTGAGATTGGCACGAAATAGGGGCGAGATCAGGCATTCTCTGAATACTTGTTGTGATTTGATTTTGAATTGCAGACAAAGGCCAGTAATTAGATCCTCAAAAGATAAAAAACAATATGCTAGGTTTTTGCAGTCATTCTAGTTTTGGACAGTGTTGTATCACAGTTTAGGGGTTAAACCAGGACGTACCATAAAACTTGCACAAACTTTTTCCCCAACTCCTGATTATAAATGCCATTACCACAAAAAAAGTCTACAGAGAATGCCTAATCTTGCCCCTATTTAGTGCCAATATCAAATTTCTATGACAACCCGTTGTTGAATTAGACAATAATGACCTTTTGCTATCTTGATAATTTCATTATATGTATATATGCGTCAGTGTGTGTAATGTTATAATATATCCAGTGTTGATTAAGTTATAGCGTGATATGTCTATGTTTGACATACAAACAGTGTTACAGCAGTTAATTTTGTGACATGTCACCTTTGACCTCCAGAGATCTCAAAAACTATTGGTCGTAGGTGATAACACCAATTATAAGAATTGTAGAAATCTTTCTTCCCCATCATTTGGGGTTCTGTGACCCTCTGTTCTTGAGTTATAACTGATAATGTGATTTTGGTCTTTTTGTTAATTGAGACCTTGACCTTTCACCTTTACTCAAATGGGTCATTGCAGCCAATGCATATTGGCTATATGTATATGCCCATGTAATTTCATGGTGATATCTCAAGTATTCATTGAGTTATAGCATGATATGTCTCTGCAGACACACACAGACATGGTGATATGAATTATCTGCAATTAATGTTCATACAACATCTTCAACAGTTTCAACAAAACAAGTGTTCCATTTAATTGCGTTAACATTTCTAATCAGATTAATCATGATGATGGATTAATCTGTGTTAATTTTGACAAATAAATAAATATCTATGCATACATACGCAACAGATGATAAAATAAATTCAAAGCCCTCAAGTCTAGTATGACTGTAGAAGCAGCATGGGCTCCTGCACCGCACTATGTGCTTCAGATATTTAAGCCCATTGTGGATGATGCACAGTTTACCTGGTGCCTTGTCATATATCATACAGTGGATTCTGTTCTATGTTCTGTTATTGTGGAAAAAAACTAAAATGGCATTCTGTCTTCTTCTCTCTCTCCATTAATCCTGAAATGCAGAGCGGAGGCGGCTATGGTGAGTTAATATTTATGTAAATCCTGTGAAGATTTTCACTTTATTTATTTATTTCTATCAAAGGGGAGTCATATTTCCTTTTTAAAATTGGGTCTTATTTATATAGTGTTGGCCACGATTTATATTTGAATTATATCACGTAACAACTGCTGGTCTTGGCTACACAAGAGCAAGAGCAGTGGGGTTTGAAGTTCACAGTTAAATCATATTATCTAATCACTCTGTGTGACATTAGAATATTTAATGATGTGTTAAAAGACTATATCTATAAAACAGAAATAAAATAAAGGAACCATTCATCACACTTAAAGTCAAATGTTGATTTTAGTTTAAGGAATGAGAAGTTAAAAATGCACGTTCTTCCATTTTTTTTAAATAGAAATGAAGGATGTGTAATGATGGTTAACTTGATTTAAAATGTATTCCAGATGGAGTCAGTGAGTCAAGAACCAGCAAAATGTTAAACCCAAACCATGCACTTAAAGTACTGTGTCATTTTTATTGTGCTACAGCTTAGTTTGTGAATGCACATGAACAGTTTGTTTTACTGCTCCCTGTTGCATCGTCAACCTGCTTTGACTCAATGACCGTGAACTCTGGAGGTGCAGTGGAAATGCAATTACCTTTTCATTTATTTATCTCAAACATACAAACAATATCAGCAAAAACAAAATAAATTAATAAAGTAAAGAAAATGTTATATATATATATATATATATATATATATATATATATATATATATATATATATATATACTTGAACATAACTCTAAAATGTTTGAGAGGGGGCAGAAAGAAGCACACCGCTTATGCAGTCCTGCCCGTACCTTTACTTACAAAAAAAACAATTATTCTTTATAGCACCTGAGCAGTAAACTGTGTTAGATAGAACAGATAGACAAGCAATATATAAATTATCAGTAAACGGCTACACAAAGTCTACCTTTCACACAAACTCACCAAATATTTACATATGTACGTTATATAGATGCACTAATTCATCCACAACAGCAACTATAAACCTTTACTAGTACACAGAACTACCTTTAAGATTAATTATTTTCATATTGATCTATTAACAGCTGTTTATAACAACACTTGAAGCTCATTATGTTACACACCATGAGTTTATCAGGAATACTTTTACTCAAATAACTTCCTGGGAATAAAGTTCTTGGGCTTTTGGTGGAAAAGGGCCTCATATCACCCTGCAGAATCTGTCATTTTGCTCAGTGCTGTTTTTAGGGTGATTTTGTGCTTGTTATGTGGTGTATTCAATCACTAATTGACAAAGTTCTCTTCAAAAATGGAGGTGGAATTAGTTGATCTTTGCCAGACAGTGTTTATTCTAACCACTTATGTTTTGCTGTTCATTTTATGCCACTAGTTTAGTGTAAACCTGGGGCTACTTTATTTATGCACATAGAGTATCTAATAAACAAGCAGAAGATGCATTTACTGGTATTGAACATTTAAAGAGCACCAGGTGACTTAACTATTAGTTTCATCCTCCACTTTTTACATAGAGGCAAATACCATGGTTACGCAGGGACACGTGCAGACTTAATTATATGACAGGTGAATTATGAAAGGTGATATTAAGGATTTTATACAGGCCTAACTTTGGTTAAAATAGAGAATCTTTTAAATACTGCAGGGTGCTTCCACAAGTCTCAAAAAGTATGGAATTTTGACCTTGTTTTCCAGACCTTGAGAAGTCTTGCATTTTTGGGTGAAAGTCTTAAAGGGATAGTTCACTATTCTTCACATGAATCTGTATGACTTCACCGTCTTTACTCGGGTGCACCCATGGTGACTTACCCCTGACAGTGTCCTGTGAGTCGAGTTCTGGTCCGGTTTTGGTAAAAGTGAAAGTAGTCCTGGCAGGTTTTCTGGGGTCAACAAAATATGTGTTTCTTCTCAAAACAGTATGTGTTCGAATGAGTGATTTATTTCTATAACAAAGTCATCACGGAAAATAAACCGCACCTCGTAATTGCTTGGAGCTACTTTCTATCAATAGCGATCAATGCGCATTGTCACTGCTAACAGCTGTGCGCCTTAGAAAACTGCTTTCATCAGTTGTTAGGCAGTGTTTGCGGCTGCTACGTGCAGGTGCACAGCTGTTAGCAGTGACAACACAACTGATCGCTATTGAGAGAAAGTAGCTCCAAGCAATTACGAGGTGTGACTTTTTATTCTGTGACGGTTTTGTTATGCTAATAAATCTGTTTTACATTATTCTTGATAGTTCTTCTCGGTTTAACTGGGCAGGATGCCACTTACCTCATTGCACATTTGTCATTTTTGGCTTTGTATATATTTAATTTGTTATACTCTCATATTCCTTGTTTACATTGTTCTCTTCCTGTAAATTAAACTTCTCACTCTTACTTCCCTCTCTGCTACTGTAACACTGGGAATGTCCCCACTGTGGGACTAATAAAGGATTATCTTATCTTTAGTCATAAATGCAGCACAGAAAATAATTGGTCATTCATTGCCTTCAATGGAGGAGATGGCAAGGAGTCGACTTTTAAACAAACAATAAACATTGTTAAAGTCTGCTATCACCCTGCCCATTCACTGTTTGAACTCTTGTCCTCAGATAAGCGCTACAGGTGTCTTAATAAAAACCAGAACATGTAAACTTAGGAAGAGCTTTTTTCCAGAAGCTGCAGCTGCCATCAACACAAATGAAATAACTGGATAATTCATTAATTTTAATCAAGCCACTGCATTTTGTATTTTAGTATTTTTAGTTCTATCTTTTTAATATTATTGTATTTATTATATCACCAAGTGTGTATGTTATACATGAGTGACGTCAGCACTTTACTGGAGCAGTGTTCAGTTTCGTTGTGTTTTATATGCACTGACAATAAAGGCATTCAATTCAATATCTTTAGGTCTTTTGAGAGCTAAACCTGGGCTAATGAGAACCTACTCACATATTTTACATTGGGTTTTTTTTGTTTTTTTTTTTACAACATAACCTTTTAGCCATGAAAATTATAGCTATATTGTTTTTACTGTCACTATCTCTTTTCTGTGTTCCTCTGGTGCACTTTCTTTTTTCACTTTCTTGTTTCCTTTCCACTGTTTTTTAAGACAACAATTCTTCCTGGGATCACTTCCAGTCTGGTGAGTGAGGGTGGCCTCATTGTTGTCCCTGTCACTTGTTTCCTGACCTGCAGGGATCTGTTCCTCTTGTCGCATACTTTTTTAGTTAAAGACAGATTTATCTCACACGTGCCTTCTCACCCCGCAGGTGGACGAGGGTCGTACAGCGATATCGGAGGCCCGGTCATCACAACGCAAGTCACCATCCCTAAAGACGTGAGCTGTCCATCCTCGCTTTGAATGCGTGAGTCTGGCCAGAGGAGCGGCATCACTCCTAAATCCATTCCCTGCTTCACCTGTGTTAACAGCTGGCTGGCTCCATCATCGGGAAGGGCGGCCAAAGAATCAAGCAGATCCGCCACGAGTCTGGAGCATCCATCAAGATTGATGAACCACTAGAGGGCTCTGAGGACCGCATCATCACCATAACGGGGACACAGGACCAGATCCAGAACGCCCAGTACCTGCTGCAGAACAGGCATGTGCTCAGGAGTTTCCCTCAACGGTTAGAAAAGAGTGAAGCAGATTAGTGCAGATTAATCCAATCACAATGATGTCATGCTGTGCGATTATGTGACCGCATAAAGGACTGCAATTTGCGATTTAATGTAAAGAAATATATGTACCTGTGAACATTCTTTCTCTCTCTTTTCTTTAAAAATTAAAGTCTTTATCTTTACTGCCTGTCCAAAAAAATAGTCGCAGATGCCGTATTTGACGGCACCACCTTGGGGTTTGATTACAGGAGACATTTACTTTGACTTTTTTTTTTTTTTGCCACATAATTCTTATGTAGTGTCACAATATGTTTTATTGGATTTTTTTTTTCACATCCATAGTTGAATTAATTTTTGATTATTGATGATGATGAGCAGACCTTGGACATTTGCAGAAACTTTTTCAATTTTAAGTTATTTGAGGAGAAAATAAAACTAAACTTCAGGTTTTGAATATTTCTGTCATATTTCTGTTATGAACTATTTTCATTCTGGGTTGTCTCTAATATTCAAGTAAGTAGACACATAATCGCAATATAATCTACAATAATAGCAATCGCACATTTTCTTTGAATCGTGCAGCACTAAAGCACATGGTTGTCAGATTTTAAAGGGATACTCCACCCTCAGGTCAAATTGAGTCTCCCGACATTCCCCAGACTTGAATGAGTGTGTGGAAGTGTTTTCCTGGCCACTCAGTCATTGTCTGACTCTATCTGCACTGATCACAGCTTGGTGTCGCTGCAGTCTGTCGGACCCACCCACAGATTTCGGCCAAAGTTAATTAATTTCCGGTACTTGATTTTTTATTTTTTTTTCCTTCCCCCAATTACTTTCTACGTACAGTACATTCACATCGAGTGCAAATGATGGTGGAACTTAATGTGTTGGGTTTGACTTGACCAAATCAGTTTGGGAACTAGTTTCTAGCGCAGAAGAACACAACCGACGCACACACCAGTGGGAGGAGTTTTCCCTAACCTAGCCGCGCTATCCCTATTCATTACATAGTCTGGGGAGGCGGGGCTAAAAGGTTGTCTTTCAAATCCCTCTGTATGCAATAGGACGGTACTACAACCAATCACCGTAATCTTTAAGATGACGTCATTAGACGCTGGAAAGTTCACAGAAGAGTCTGGAGAAAGTTAGGAATGACTAAACAAAATGGTGGATTATGGAGCTGAACGAATGTTGTCGCTTCTGTAGAAAGAAATTAAAGATTGGTGACGTTTTCTCACATTCTTCACTCATCTTTGATAAAAGGAAATCACCGCTCATTGTTGTTTTTCTTCTATGGTTGTTTCCGATTGTTTCTCTCCAAATCATTGCATCACTTTGTTACACCCGCCCTCTGACTCTATACTTCACTGTGATTCGTCGGCCAGTTTTATGGAAATCTAGCCAAAAGTTACATTGAGCCTGTTTAGACTACTACAGTAGCACATTAGATTTGTGGTCGCTAGGGGTGTCTAGCGTTGCTAGGCTCGGGTTTCCCAAGACGTTTGTCGGCTGTGGTTTTCCGCACCGGAAACTAGTTTCCAAAACGATTTGAAGAAGTCAAGCCCAGCGCATTGAGTTCCACCATCATTTGCGCTCGATGTGAATGTGTTGCACACAGAAACTAATTGGGGTGGGTGGGTGGGGGGGTCGAGTACCATAAATTAATTCACTTTTCAGAGGCTCTGGCGAACTGCAGCTACGCCGTGAAACCAAGCTGCGATCAGTGCGGATAGATTCAGACAATGGCCGAGTCGCCAGGAAAACGCTTCCACACACTTGTTCAACTCTGGGGACTGTGGGAGAGACACTGGGGGTGGAGTATCCCTTTAAGATACTGCCTTTACTCTAATGTGAATTGTGTTATATATTATATATGTACTTCCACCAGAACAACTACTTAGGGCAGTTTGGAGCTAGTATTTGTCATTTCACTTCTCCCACTTGTAGTTTATTTTCAGCTCTGACCTTGAGACGCTTTGTCCAAAATATTTCTCCAGTGTATATATGTATCACAGTCCATGTCGTCCTCCTTTTGTAACATATCTCGATGCCTTTTTGTTTGTGTCTCCTATTTCAGCGTCAGGCAGTACTCTGGTCGATTCTTCTAAGGACGACGAGAGAAAAGAAGACGAGTGAAGCCATGCTGCCAAACTGTTTGCCAATTTCTATTTAGAGCCAACATTCCTGTGCTTTGGTAGATGTGCTCCTCCCCTCACTATCACGCACTACAAGTGTAAAATACATCCAAAGTTTTATTTAAAGCAGCGCATGACATCATCATCTTTCATCAAATCTGAAAACTCCTGAACGATAGCCGAAGACTCACGAATCTGTTAACGTTTCCGTGGTTACGCACCCGAATCTCTTCTCTCATGGTTAAAGTTAAAATATCACGTTTCTACTACATAATATCAACGCTACTCAATTCTACTACAGTTGGCTCCATTACAGATACTATAGTAACAGTTTGTCTTACAGATACTATAGTATCCGTTTGTATTACAGATACTATATTACCCGTTTGTATTACAGATACTATAGTACCTGTTTGTATTACAGATACTATAGTACCTGTTTGTATTACAGATACTATAGTACCTGTTTGCATTACAGATACTATAGTACCCGTTTGTATTACAGATACTATAGTACCCGGTTGTATTACAGATACTATAGTACCCGTTTGTATTACAGATACAATAGTACCCGTTTGTATTACAGATACTATAGTACCTGTTTGTATTACAGATACTATAGTACCTGTTTGCATTACAGATACTATAGTACCCGTTTGCATTACAGATACTCTCGTACCCGTTTGTATTACAGATACTATAGTACCCGTTTGTATTACAGATACTATAGTACCCGTTTGTATTACAGATACTATAACCTGTTTGTATTACAGATACTATAGTACCTGTTTGCATTACAGATACTATAGTACCCGTTTGCATTACAGATACTATAGTACCCGTTTGCATTACAGATACTATAGTACCCGTTTGCATTACAGATACTATAGTACCCGTTTGTATTACAGATACTATAGTACCCGTTTGTATTACAGATGCTATAGTGCCTGTTTGTGTTACATATACTATAGTACTTGTTTCCAGTACAGATACTGTAGTACCTATTTCCATTACAGATGCTATAGTACCCGTTTGTATGACAGATACTGTAGTACCTGTTTCCAGTACAGATACTCTAGTACCGGTTTCCAGTACAGATACTCTAGTACCCGTTTCCAGTACAGATACTCTAGTACCCGTTTCCAGTACAGATACTCTAGTACCTGTTTCCAGTACAGATACTCTAGTACCTGTTTCCAGTACAGATACTCTAGTACCGGTTTCCAGTACAGATACTCTAGTACCCGTTTCCAGTACAGATACTCTAGTACCCGTTTCCAGTACAGATACTCTAGTACCTGTTTCCAGTACAGATACTCTAGTACCTGTTTCCAGTACAGATACTCTAGTACCCGTTTCCAGTACAGATACTCTAGTACCCGTTTCCAGTACAGATACTCTAGTACCTGGATCTCATTGTGAGGCTTCAAGCTTGTTGATTTTTTTTTCATCATCCACCAAAGACAGAAGAGTCTTAACCTCTACGTCCGACCACAGTGTAGTTTTACAGAATGACATTATTTAATTGTGAACTGAATTTAACTGAACACTGTTTACTGTAACTCTGGATCAAGTAAAAAAAAAAAAAAAAGGTGTCCACCAGTCACTGTTTACACATCACGTTACAGTATCGCTCTGAACCTCAGTGAAGTAGACGGCAAAAGTCTGGGACCAGGTACCATGGGACCGGGTCCTTTTTTCATGGTGGAAACGCACCAGAGTGTGTAGAATCGGACAGAACCGATACTAGTGGAAACGCAATAAAAGTGTCCTTCATCACAAGCGGTCAGTTTGTTTTTAACACCAGACCAAAACCAAACCGTCACTCTGGCCTTTTTGGAAATCCTACGCAGCAGCAAGAACCATTGAATCTGTTTGTGTTTGTTACTGTCACCAAAGAGGTTATGTGTTCGCTGGAGTGTGTCCGTCTGTCTGTCTGTCAGCAACACTACTCAAAAAGTTATGGATGGATTTTTGATAACATTATGAGGATGTGTTGGGAGTGTCACACGGAATAAATGATTAAATGTTGGTGGTGATCTGGAAAAGATCCTGGATTCTGGATCACTTTGAAATGTATTCTCCATTTATAGTAGAGGTGACAAACATGCGGCCCGGGGACCAAATCTGGCCCGCCTAAGGGTCCAATCCGGCCCTTTGGATGAATTTAAGAAATGCAAAAATGACATTAAGATCTAAATCATTTTAATTCATGGTCCACAGTCACACCAATTCAGTCTTATAATAACCTATAAATAATCACAAGTTAAAAATAAATTGTCTTTGTAAATGCAATTTTTTTTCATTTAGTGACACTAAAACAAAGTATAATTTCACAAAAAAGAAATCTGAAAAATATGAAGGATTGGAAATGTTTTCAGAGAAGTAGAATTTTAATAATATTCCACCTATTACTAAATATTTTGTGTGTGTCTAGATCCATTGTGATCTGTAATTTCGAATGTATGTGTAAATGATAAATGAATGCCTAATATTGTTTGTTTTCTTAATGTCGTTTGACTTGTTTCGTTCTAAACCAGACCAACAAGTTTGGAGTTGGCATTATGTTTTAGGTGTTTACTGGTTCAGCCCACTTCAGATTAAATTTAGCTGGATGTGGCCCCTGGACTAAAATGAGTTTGACACCCCTGATTTATAGCAATGTAAAATTTCAAAGTGATCCAGAATCCAGGATTTCTTCTGCATCACCGCCAAAATGTAATAATTTTTTCCTTGTGACACTCCCAATTTTTATCAAACTCCACCCATAACTTTCTGAGTAATGTTTCTGACAGACAGACAGACAGACAGACTCCAGTGAAAACATAACCTCCTTGGTGGACCTCCCTTCATCCAGGGGGTGGGGGGGGTATCTGCCTTGGCGGAGGTTTGCGCTCTGAGTGCTTTTCTAGTTGGCACTGTGGCTGCGTGGAATTCTGAAAGGACAGTTTGGTTTCGGTTTGGTATGTAAACAAACAGACTCCTTGTGATGAAGTAAACTTTGAAGTTGTTGACTCTGAGGGAAGTGTTTCAGGTGTGTAATCACAGAGGGAAAAAAAACATTAGGCTTTCACTGTGGTTTTTACAGATATGATGAAAAGTCTGTCATGAACCTCCAGCTGTCAAACAGCAAAGGAGACGCTGAAGAAATCAGTAAGTTGTTTCTGTACTGATGTAATTACTTGTTAGGAGATGCTTGTGATGTAAACTCATCTGTGTGTTTACTTTTTGGTGTTTTGAGCCTCTCTCCCCCTCCCCTCCCTGGACCTTATTTCCCTATTTGGGCACAGCATGCAGAACTTTCTCTTTCTTTCTTTTTTTGTTTTTTTGGAAACATTGAGTTATTTCAGTTTTATCACATAAGCACAGTCAGAATACAGTCTCCGAATGTTAAAAAAAAAGCTTTTTACTTACTATTTAGAATCCTATTTCACAGTAAAAATTAAGTTCTTTTTGTAATATGGGCTTTAAGTTTAAAAAAGGACATGTGATATAAAAAATGGTATGAAGAGAGCTTCATTTTCATTTACTTCTTATACATACTGTTGTATAAAGTGGTGTGTGTACATATATCTGCATAGAAACCATACTCTCCTGAGTGGATCGAATTGACCCAGCTTACTTTCTACTTTTCATGGAGTCAGATTGTGCCAAAAGAAGGTCTTGTATTTCTTTTCTTCATGTCTGGTTTATTTTCCGCCTCTCACAAGGATGGACCTCAATAAATGATGTCAGTCAGACCCGTTTGGTCTCACTAAGTGTGTCAGGGACACTACGTGAGCGGTTTTAACCCATAAAGACCCAAACATACACCATCAACCAAAACTATCTGCTGATATAAACTATTAAATAGCTGTTGACCCACTAATCATATCAATACATGTAAATAATTGATGTAAATTGCAGTTTGTCGTCTTTTCACGGTCGTCAGATGTGACCCATTTGGATGTTAGGAGGCACTTCCTTAGTTAAGGTGGAAACACTGTCATCTTCTACAACACTGATTCACCAGTAAAACCCATGGAGACGGACCAATGGCAATGAACAGACACACTTGGTTTTTACTGAAAAATTTATAATTTCTTTGTTTTGTGTTTTGATCTGGAAAAATTTGACTTGACTCCCAGTTTTTATGAACAGCTACATAATCTGTCAATTAAGCATCCGAAAATCCATTATTTCCACTGGGGAAAAATTTAATTCAGAGGATATATATTAAATGGTGATAAATCACTCAGGAAATGTTAGAAAAAATGCATTTGGCAACAGGCAAATGAATGTCCGTGTTTTAATGTTAATAGATTTACTTTTGTTAAGTTACGTTTCATTTTTCTTAATTTTTAATATAACCCTCAAATTTACTCTGCGCTTTTATGAACATTTAATTTATCAGTAAAATAAATGTAAGAAAATACATGAAAAAATTATTTCGATAAATGGTGATAAAACACTTAAAAATGTTAAAGACAAAAAGTTTGGTAACTGTTACAAAAGTAACACTGAGTCTTTATGGGTTAAAGTTGTTTTTTTCTTTTTCAGCAGTGTGTGATATAAAGAGCAGTCCGGTTCTATCTGTATCAACGTTTGATATCTGTAACCGCTGCAGGTGTTGAATAAATAAAAGTTTGTGTCTCAGTTCACTACTTATCGGGTGTTCTTTTACCAGCATTGGAATAATCTACTAGTGCGAACTTTTTCTTTTTTTTTTTTTTTTGTATTTATTTTCATTGCTTTTCCGTTAAATCTCCTGCTCTGTCTGCTCTCGTATGCATCCGTATTTGTAGTTAACACCGGAAATTAGTTCCTATAATGTAATAGTGAGAGCCCACACGGTTTCCCATCAGAGCACAGCCCTCCGTCACATGGTCCACTCTTAGTTTTTTTCCCAGGACCCGAGGGGGTACGTGACGGTCAAAACTGGACGGTAAAAGGAGGATACAACTTGGGAGTTTACCTGGAAGAGGAGAAGTGGACGGATATCTGCTGTTTGGGCTCTTCTTTTGCAGGCGGAGCGTTAACTGTTTAGCTAGTGTTGTGGCTTAATTAGCAGCGCTGTGAAGAAGTATCCCTCCGCCATATTCAGCCCACCACACCCGGAGACCAACCGTTAGGGTGAAACAGACGATACTTGATACTTTTCTGTTGTTACACAAACTTTATTTCCTATCGACTGGAGGAATAAGGTAAAAGAGCACACACAGGTTGTTAATAATAACCACTTTAATGTGTTTAAGAACATTTATCAAAGTTTTGACCGCTCGGGGGGAAAAGCACGTTTGTTTTTTTAAGGCTCGCGCGCCCTGAATAGTTCGCTTGATAGTGACATTATACATTTTTGTCTCTTTTTCTTCCGGCATTGCACATCACTGGTCTCGTATGTGTGTGTTCCTCCTAAGCTGAAGGGTTTTCCAGCAGGGAGTAATGACTCTGAGCTGTGTTGGGGCTTGCTGCCTCACCCCGGAGGCCAAAGAGGCTCGAAGGATCAACGATGAGATTGAAAGACAGCTCCGCCGGGACAAGAGGGACTCCCGACGGGAATTCAAGCTCCTATTACTCGGTAATTAATTTTTTAAAATTTATTTCCAACATTTAGAATAAGATGAAGTAAACGCTACAGTATAAACAACTTTGCATCCGTGTCAAAAACAAACTGAAGTAAAAATTATATTGAACAAAGTCTCCACCACATCCTCATCTTAAATGACACATTCTTTTAATAATATTTTGATATAAACCTGTTAATCAAACATTATTGTGTTCAACTATCACAGTAATACAGCTTTAGTGCGTTCAGCTCATGTCAAAAAAATGAGGCAATATTGAACACATAATTCACTGGTTGGTTTCTGATGTGATAGCTACATCATCCCAGGAAGCCACAGCTTTAATGTTGTGATGCATCAGTTCTGCTTAAGTGCAGACTCTAATGCATTCTCTTTGGACATGATTACTCTGCTTTCAGAAATGATTGACTCGTGCTGAATGTCTAACCACCCACTTTAGAGGGTCAAAAGTAGAGTTTGTAGCATCACTGGTCACCTAATAATTACTGACAGACTTGGGATGTAAAGTAAAAAAGGGTCATACTAAACTATGAAAAGTACCAAAATCTTAGTAATTTATTATATAACATATAACACAATGTATTAGACTATACTGAACATGAAAAGGTAAGTTTGAAAAGTACCAAATATGCAAAGAAATATACCAAAGTCTTAGTCATTTATAATATCAGTGCTGTATAGAACACAATATATTAGAATATACTGAACATAGTATGCAGAGTGAAGAGTTAAATCTGAAAAATACCAAATATGAAAAGGCGAAAAAGTAAGAAAAGTACCAAAGTCTTTGTCGTTTACTGTATCATATACAACTTCATGTCTCTGACAACAGCAACAGTCATTGCTTTCCAGTGAATTATCCAGACCCTCACCCTAAATAATAAATTATATAATGAATGACTAAGAAATTTGTGCTTTTCATCCTTTTTGTAGTTTAGTAGGACGGGTGTAAGAAGCCTGAAGTGCAGAGGTGTCAAAATTACTCACATTCTGCACTTAAGTAGAATTACAGCTACATGTGTGGAAAAAATACTCTGGTAAAAGTAGAAGTACTGATTCAATGTCTTGACTTAAGTAAAGGTAGAAAAAAAGTACAACTTCTCAATTGTAAAAAAAAAAAAGTAAAACTGCATTTTTTTGCGATGGATGAAATAATACTTATTTAACCAAACAAAATCCTAAAAGTTTAAAAAGTATCCAAAAATAAAAGCCTTTAAAAAGGAGTTACCGTGTCGATAATTTGTTTGATTGGGTCACAGTACCAAGTTTTGTGGGTACAGGCTGGAGATTTGGAAATTGAATAATAAGTCAACATTGTGAGATTAAAAAGATGCATAATTGAGATTAAAAGTAAAAAT
The DNA here is from genome assembly GCA_020466265.1 of Siphamia tubifer. NCBI lineage: Eukaryota > Metazoa > Chordata > Actinopteri > Kurtiformes > Apogonidae > Siphamia > Siphamia tubifer. The sequence goes on along the minus strand of CM035794.1, from coordinate 74,715,357 downwards.
TGTGAAATGAAATGTTTAAATTATGATATAAAGTCATAAATATGAGATAAGTAATTTTTTTGTAATTATAAGAAACAGAGTCAAAATTCTGAGGAAAAAGTCAGTTTTCAGACAAATAAAGTCCAAGTTATGAGATAAAAAAAATCCAAATTATGAGAAAGTGAAACTCATGAGATAAAATTCATAATTAACGTATCAAAAGTCACAATTTCCGTCCTCCACTGTTTTTCCCAATGAGTCTGAAAAAGCAACAAGTATATTTTGAGAATGTTATGATATATAAAGTAAAACTATTTCTGCAAAAATGTAGAGAGAAAAAGTTTCAAAAGAAATAAATACTCAAAGTACATGTACCTAAAAAAGTCTACTTAAGTACAGTAGCAAAGCACTCTACATAGTTATTTCCCACCTCTGCTGGAGTGTGAGGGATGGATAAGAATAAATCTGCCGCATGTTGTTCATGTTGCCGTCTACATAAAATACTCAATCACTGAGTGTCAGCAGTGAATGTTGTCATTTTTAAAACCTCCCCTGCTTATAGAGGAAATTCTGCAATTCCTTTAACTTCAGCTTTTTGAACGACATTCAGTCTCTGCTCAAAAAAAAGAAAACGGCAGCAATGTGGGAAGGACTGAACAAGACGTTCAACTTGATTTAACCTTCATTTTCTATTGCATGAGTGAGACGGCAGCATGTTGTGACATGAAATGACGGACAGAACAGACCTGGTAATACAAGAGCAGTTGGTGTGGTCGAGTGGTTTTCTGGCTGTCAACAAACAAGTTTCATCAAGTTACCAAGGACTTATACTGTGTTGTAGGGCATTAACTAAAATGTCGACTAGTCGACTCCTGTAGCAGTCGACAAGTCGCATGTTATTCTTCCTCTCCCTGTCTCTCTCTCTGTCTCTCTCTCTCCCTCCCTCTCTCTCTCTCTCTCTCCCTCTCTCTCTCTGTCTCTCTCGCTCCCTTCCTCTCTCTCCCTCTCTCTCTCTGTCTCTCTCTCTCCCTCCCTCTCTCTCTCTCCCTCTCTCTCCCTCTCTCCCTCCCTCTCTCAGTGCGTAAACACAGACCAGACGTAAACCAGACATGGCCGCTGCAGACAAAACAAGACAGTGACAGACACACATCGCATGTGTGGAAATACTTCAGTTTAGGTGAATAAAAACGGCACAGCCATCTGAAGTGATATTGGCTATCATGAGTGATACGAGCAGCATCTGCTAGCTAACCTGAGTGATAAGCAGCACAGACAACACGCATTAAGACAACACACTCTTATTTTTGTCCCAAACATTATATGGACAGTGTGGTGTGCATATTGGCGGCCGCTGACTTCAACTTTTTGCACTTAATATAAAAAGTGAGGTCGTGTGACAGATGTTTGGATAGTCCAGTTTTAGAGGCGTGGGTCTCAGCTGACAATGTGATGACGTCATCACGACCGGTCAACTCGACTTTATTGACAGATAAGTCGACTTGAAAAAAACTGAAGTCGTTAATGCCCTACTGTGTTGTGATTGCTAGACCTCTGTTGTCTACATATATAGGTATTAATGACTCAGTCCTACTTGTTTTTTTCTTACTGAAGTAAAAAAAAAAAAATAGTCCTAATTCTCAAAAGGCTTAAAAACACATTCCCTGTTAAGTCAACAGTGCCCATCACTATTCACCTTTGAAACAGTACATTTATCAAGTTTTGTGTCTATACTACACTCAATTAATCTGGAAGTCTGAATGCCACACACATGAACCACCTTTAGTTTAGTTTTTGCTGTATTACAGTCGGCATATGTTCTATTCAATAGGAGGCAAAAGCACCAAACTATTAGAATGACTGTCTTTAAAAGCCTTTCAGAGTCAGTGGGTTCTGTTTTCATGCCCCCCCTCCCTCCTCCTCCATGGGGGGGGGGGCAGCTGTGATGCATTATCATTTGTGCTAATAAATGATAATGCATTTAGAGGAATACTTTTCTATAGTCAGCTTCAGTATAAAGGCACAATTATTTAGTATGACAATAAATACTTGTCATTTTTTGGTCTATGCAAACTTCGTGGATCAAAATCATGGACCCCTACCACTACCACCTGTGTTTACTCTGAGGAGTGGAGTACTTTTCCCCTCTGTCCGAAAGCCCCCACCCTTATGAGCCCCCACACAGGGGGCTCATAAGGGTGCTCACAAGTCATTATGCAGATAATGTAGGAGAGACTGGGGACAGTGGAAACACTGGTGAATTGAAACACTTGTAGTTGCTCCAAACAACTTTGGACTAACCTAATTCACTCTGCACATGCTCACTTTAGTCTTCGCTCCATATGGACAGTTATAGACACATCCACCTTTATGAGGGAAAACATCATTTTGTGCTCAATAATAATTTTTCTGTAATTATTTTTGTGATTCATAGTTTGTAGTTGGACTCATTAAAGGCAGGTCTCACTGACATTTCAAAGAATTGTTTACCAAACTATTTTTATTTCACTGCTTATAATGTATAAGCACATAATTTTCATTATTTTGCTCTGGCCAGAATAAAATCTTACATCTATAACCTGTGATTCCACATGGATCAAATATTCATCTGATATCAGAATATTATACAGGGTTTAAAAGTTGTCAATTACCTTTCTGAGATAAAGATTTATGTAACTGTTAATCCACGTCCACAGTTGCATATATGCATGTGGACGTGTTGCAGTATAAACGTCTTATATCCTGGGTAGGAAGGTGTTCTTTTTTCATATATCAGCCAAAATATTGGAGATCAGCTTTTTTTTAGCCTCAAATATTGGTATTGGCCCCAAAAATCCAATATTGGTCATAGGAGTAAAACATATTCTCTTTGACCTTTTGACCCCAGACTTATCTTGCAAACTTGTGCCAACCCAGACTTCAAGACTTGAGTTTCCTTTATCAGTGACACACATGTACTAACATTTTAGAAGCATTTTACCTGTAGACCAGTGTTACAGTTGTGTCTTCCTAAGAAATGCTTTTATACGGTTATCATGACTGTCTAAAACAGTGTTTCCCAACCAGTGTGCCGTGGCACATAAGTGTGACGTGAGAAATCATCAGGTGTGCCATGGAAAATTATCCAATTTCACCTCATACTATAAGTGAGTAGTATTCTTACGGATCCATACAACACTGATCCACTCAGAGCTGTTGAGGAACATTTGTGTCTTTCTTCAATTCCTGTAAGAATATCACTTTGTGTTGAACTCAACAGACCCAGGTTTCACGGTAAATAAATACAGCCAGAGTAAATTTGCATATTATATTTCAATAAATGGACTTTTGTAACATTTTTGTTTGGTGGTGTGCCTTGTGATTTTTCTAATGTAAAATACGTCCCATGATTCAAAAAGGTTTGGAAACTCTGGTCTTAAATAACCACCCTAAACATACTTTTGCACAGTACTGCAGTGCTGTCAATTCAGGAGTACTAGGTTCCAAATATGTAGCTCAGTAACTGTAAATGTAGCATAATGCTAGCCTTTACCCTTTAGTCCCTCTGTGTGTTTAACGTAATATATGTTTTCCCCAGGAACTGGTGAAAGTGGGAAAAGCACTTTCATAAAACAGATGCGGATCATCCATGGCCGCGGGTACTCTGAAGAGGACAAGCGAGGCTTCACCAGACTGGTCTACCAGAACATCTTCACAGCCATGCAGGCCATGATCCAGGCTATGAATGCATTACAAATACCCTACAAGTATGAGCACAACAAGGTACACAGTCTCTCCCTTGTTCTGGTTAGCTCACTGGCCAACAGGACACAAGCTACTGTGAAGGCGCTGTGTCCATCTTTGTCTTCATCACTGTCTTTCTTAGAAATTTCTTCAAAGAAACTACTGGTCAGATTAATTTAAAATTGTATATATATCTTCCTTGGGACTGTGTCAACAAAGATTGTTCATAGTTTTGAGAAATTTAGATTCTTATGTATAGAAGTTTTTTGAAATGTTTTTAAAAAAAAAAACATTAATTATTGGGGTGGCACGGTGGTGCAGTGGTTTAGCACTTGTGCCTCACAGCAAAAAAAGTCCCTGGTTTAAATTCCCACACCAGACCTTTCTGTGTGGAGTTCACATGTTCTCCTCGTGTCTGCGTGGGTTTTCTCCAGGTACTCCAGTTTCCTCCCACCATCCAAACACATGTACTGATAGGTTAACTGGTTAATTTAAATCACCCATAGGTGTGAATGTGACAGTGATTGTTTGTCTATATATGTTCAGTCCTGAGATGAACTGGAGACTCATACAGGGTGTACCCCGCCTTCACCCATGGTAGCTGGATTAGGCCCCCAGTGACCCCCATGACCCTAGTGAGAATAAAGCAGGTTCAGATGACAAGTCATTACTTATTACAGGTTGTATTTTGATGGAAATTATTGGAGATATCAATATAGTTACTATTGAGCCCTGACAGGAAGTCATGTATGGACTTGAATTGAATTGGTTGAGTTGTCCTCCACTGAAAGTACCTCGCACTTCTATTGGGAGATGGCACTGGTGAGGTTGGCAACTAGGGATGTTAACAGATGACCGTTTGACAGATGGTTGACCGTATCAACGTTGTCCTGTCATAATTTTCTGTTGGGACCCCCCCCCCCCAAAAAAAAAGAAAAAGAAAACAGCTTGCGTCTGTCATTCCACTGCACAAACTCTTTTGCATTGTAGTGTCTGTTAAAAAGAGGAAGCTTCGTCATCTCTCCATTGCATATCTTTAAAAATGATGATTTTGAGCATTAGTAGTATAAGACAGAATTTATTAATATCAAACTCAGAGCTCAATCTGTGTGGTACCACCATTTCACGCCAGTTTACAATATTTGCTCAAAACATACACAAAACATGAAGCTCATGTGAGGTAATAGAACTTTTAGAGCTAACAGCTAGAGACTGGGACAGGAAGTTGTCACCATGACAACCCAAAAACGCAGTGGATGAGTTTTGTTATCCCTATTTGCAACACCACGGTGCTTGGGGTATTTCTGAAGCCCGATTTATGTCACCCTATACGCTAAGCTGTGTCACCACCTCTTTGATTCTGAAATGCAGGTTCACTGTGTACAACACCGACCTGTCTCACTTCTGTTATGTCTTTGTCTTGGCTGTGGAAATGGACATAAAAAGGTGGGATCACCGTCTCAACTTTTTCCTTGGATCTCTGTAAAAGTGGCTATAGATCCTAGTTTGAGTTTGTCAGTGTCATACAGGGCCATTGGTTGTATTTATTTAAAAAAAAAAAGTTTGGCTTTTTTCCAAGAGTTTTTACAACACAGTCCCACAGATGTCTGTATATGTTTTATTGTCTTTTACGGTAACACAGCCTGCACTGTGTCTTCTTCACTGTTGAAGCACTTCTGGTAATTTGCAACAGTGTTTAGTTTTGCAATCATGCTGCCAGAGTGCTGTCCTTTTACAGAGCATGCTGTCTTCTGGAAAGTACATATGATGTTACACTGCAGGCATGTGGAGACAGGTACTCCTCATCCAGAGGGAAGGTAACAGGATTTCCCATTAATCATAGAGGAATCTGTCCCATTCATACCAACGGCAGCAGCTTCTTATTAATGGCATAGACCGGCTGGTGTATACAAATATCCTACATTAGTTAAAGTTCCCAGTAGAGATGACACACGCACAGAAACAGTTAAACGTCCTGTGACAACTGGAGGAGGGGGAGTGTGCTGCTGATTAACTCGGTTTGAGTCAGCATGTTTACATTACAGATTCAGAAGTCATGAAAAGGCAGAAAACTGGGAGTTTTTGGTAACAACAAAAGGTGAGCGTGTTGATGTACGTGCTGAGATGCAGAAAATTTGAGCTGTACACGAAGAGTAATGGTTGCAGTGAATTTATGTGCGCAGTGGAAAGGTGAATGTGGGTTATAAGTAAGTTGCTGAGATGTTTTTGATTGATTGAGGACTGCACAGAGAAGGGAACCGTGTGAGGATAAAGCAGTGAAGCAGGAGCCATGAAATCAATTTTAAAAGACGTGTGGAAAGAGAGAGACCGTGGATGTGATGACTTCCTGCAGGAATATTTATAAAGGAGACGAAAAATAGCTTTTACAGGTGCTTTTTTTTAATGGGTTCAATATTTGATGCTACTTTCAGTCATGGAAGATGGACACAAATGCTGCTGCAGCATCTCTGTGCATTTCTGCAAATACTCATATTCAACATACATCTTAATAAAGTCACTTGTTATTGACTGCAGAGGTTTTCTTCTCTTTGTTAAAGCACTGAGTAACACAAGAAGAATACCTATAGATCAAAATAGTTGCCATCATTTACTCAGCCTGGACGCAAAAACATGTATTCGAAATGAAGTATTTAAACCTGCACATCCAACATCATCATCGTCATCTGCGACAGTAATGACAGTAATGACAGTAATGACAGTAATGACAGTAATGACAGTAGTAAGCGCCTACGTCCCATCCTTCATAAAAGTGACAGGTATTGGCACACAAGTACACATGTGCAGCAGTGGAACGGAATATATTTATAATGAATCCAACTAAAATTGTAGAGTTGATGATGAGTTAAATGTTAGGACTTTCAAGAAGATGTAGAAACTGACAAACAGAAGACACTGCCTTAGATTGATGTTTGTATAAAATATACACTCATGGATTTTCCTTTGGAAAGTGCTACCTCTACTTACAAAATTAATTCATTCACAAAGTGTTTTCATACCATGAATTTTTCATAAATAGTCGCATTTTACATGTAAAAGGCCTGATTCGTTCCAAGGCCCCAAATACTACCCCATCAAACCCTTTAAAATAATTTTTAAAAATGACCAATTTTTTATGAAATATGTGTTAAAAGTAAAATAAACCCTCACCCCTAGCATCCATCATCAGATCACTGAATATAGTGGATGCTTTTTCTGAAACAATCACCTCAGTCACTGTATCTCCTGCAATTTCTTTGTCCTTTCTCCAAATGAATAACAGTCTCTCCATCTGGACGTTCAGTGATGACTTCTTTTTTAATATCGCAGCGATGCCTTTGCAAGGCGTCACTGCTTTTAATGCATCCTTCTGTTTTAAATATTGTACTGATGGTAGTCAGGTTTCTGCCATATTCCTTTGCAATATTACTGAACCGCGTGCCACTTTCATATTTTTTTATCATCCCCTGTTTCACTTCTGTTTGATAACGCAGCCCACTTCTTCTTTTCATTCGTACCAAGAATCACTTTCTTGGAGCTCATGATGAATAACGAATACGTACTGTAATAAAGATTCAATGAGCACACTGGGAAAAACTCACCAAACAGTCAGTTTGAGGAATGAGGGTCAAAGTGTCAGGAACAGCATCATGGGTAGCTCCCTCATAGTCAATGGGATGCTACGTACAGTACGTACATGACACATTTATGTACATTACGTAGTTACGTACAGTAGTACAGTAATGTACATATAAACACACAAACCAAACCAAAAACAATTCCCCTCTCCCTTTTGGGAGGCAGGGTAAACATGGTGACGGACATAAATCTCATAAATTTAGAGACATATTTATAATTATTGTACATTTTCCTTCTATTCATGTACTAAATTCTAAAATGATTCAGGTGTCCACACATAGTGCATCGTGTTTTAAAACGCTTTAACTTTCTGTAACATGTGTCAGCATGATTCTAGTTGTAGAAGAAGGTCTCTCTATTGCAGCTTTGCATGATGCACCTATTTCAGTCCGCTCGAAAAACCATGTCTTACCAGTGCAAAGAAATTTTATTGGAAAAACAAGAGTTTTGGCGAAATTGTTATTTTTCCATGAGGTAAAATTTTCTGTGCTAGTTATATTTGTTCAATCTGATGTTCCGTAGAAAAGCGACTCGTGTAACCACAGGTGAAAGAGTTCAGGAGGAAAGTGAGACAAGTATTCTGTTTCATTTACTGTGGAGACTTGAATTACTGAAGAACAGAAAAACAGCCTGTGGCCCAGACTGAAGACACTGCTTTATGTCCTGACAGTCAAATCCTCACCTGATTATAGCTCTTCTATGGTCATCATATAATGAATGTACTTTACAGACATTAAAGGCCTTTCCAGTAAAGGTACATCTGTGTACATTGCTTTGTGCTACATAATTCATAATTAAATCAGGCTAACTTCATTACTTCTCTGGAAGCTGACAGATGCTGTTCTAGGCCTTCTGCTGCTTGGTCACTGGATGATCATGAAAGTCTCCTGCTTGTATGGGTGTGAACACATGACAGTTTGACAGATGGTTGACCGCATCTATGTTGTCCGGTCATAATTTTCTGTCATTGGTTAAAAAAACAAAACAAAAAAACCCAGCCTGCACCAGTCATTCCACTGCACAAACTGTTTTCCATTGTAGTGTAGACTGTAAAGAGGAAGCTTTGTGATGTCTCCATAGCATATCTTTAAAAAAAATATATCAAAAAATCAATCAGGCAGCTACAGCTGATCCAAAACGCTGCTGCCAGAGTCCTGACCAGTACCAGGAAACTGGACCACATCACACCCGTCCTCAAATCCTTACATTATCTTCCTGTGGGTCAAAGGATAGAATTCAAAATCTTACTCCTGGTCTATAAAGAACTAAACGGCCTTGGACCCAAATCCATCCTAGACCTACTGGTTCCCTATGAAGCATCCAGAGCCCTGAGGTCATAGGTCATCAGGAACAGGTTTACTGTGTGTTCCAAAGATAAGAACGAAACAAAGTGAAGCATCATTCTGTTACTCTGCTCCTCAACTGTGGAACAAACTACCTGGATACCTGAGGTCTGAGAACAACTGTTAACTAGTGTTAACTACTGTTAACTAGTGTTAACTAGTGTTAACTAGTGTTAATACCTGAGGTCTGAGAACAACTGTCAGTTCATTTAAATCAGGCCTGAAAACATTATTGTTCACTGGAGCTTTTACTTAGATTATTATTTGCTTTAAAATGTTTTTATGTCTTGATTTTAATTATCTTTTAATGCATCTTTATCATTTTAATTTTCTTCTGTTTCTGTTTTTGTGTAAAGCACCTTGAGTTGTCCTGTACATGAAATGTGCTATACAAATACATTTGCCTTGCCTTTAAAAATAATGAACATGTTTGAAAAGCAAAGTGACTGACATGCGCTGCTGTGCATGTGTGAGCCGACAAAGCAACTGTTGTCTTTTCTTGGTGACCGACTTCAACCGGTTAATGAGGCTTCGTTTTAATCTGTTAACCTCTGCATTTACACCATGACCTACACTGGAAAAATGTTATTACGTTATTGGCTTCATTACGTTTACGCAGATGTGTTTAAAAATGTGCTTAATAAAGTGTTAAAAATACACAAAAATGTGTGAAAAGAGATGTTATAAAACAGACACAGATATTAAAAATATGTGGGGAAATGTTAAAAAACATGTGTAGATGTGTTTAAAAACTGTTAAAAATAGACAAATATGTGAAGATGTGATAAGAGATGTTAAAAGCATATACAGATGTGAAGAATATGGGGAGGGGTGATTGGTCAACGTGTTTTAGAAATTTCACCATCCCTACTTGCTTGTTGTTGTTCTGCTGGTCATCACTGACCAGTTTAACAAAAACAGATGGACTTCAGTTTATATCTTAATAATCCATCAGATTTTATAGATATGTGGATTGATCACCACCAGAACTGATTTTGACTTTTTGAGTTGAATGATTTATTTCGAACATGTGCAAAGTGCAACAATAATCAATACAATAATAATAATAATAATAATAATAATACACAATGACATGTCCGGAAAGGAGTAGGATGAAGCATAAGCTTATTTAATAATTAGTTTTTCATAAAGTGGAATGGATCTGTTCTTCCTGGGTGAATTAAAATGACATGGCTGGTCCAAACTACTCAGCTCTTTTGACTTGTGCTGTGCTGTGTTGTGCTGAGCGAAGCACTTTTTCTAACATTTACAAGGATTTTTAATTTCATTTATTTGATGCACATTAACAAAACTGCAATACATCACAGCACAATAAATTGCATACAACAAAGTAGCACACAGTGCAGTTACAGCTGGTGTGGGTGTCTGACCAACCTGGAATAAAGACTCCCTGTATAGTGAAAAGACAAAGAATGTGTTGAAGATGTGCTGATGGTAGCCTTTACCCTGCCCCACAGTAGACCACTAATGTCCATTTGAGAATTGGTTTGAAATGGGACCAGAACCGGGCTGATTAATTTACCTTCCAGGTTAATCTTTTCAGGATGCACCACTGACAGGAGTAACATGGATCTTAATATTCTACTAATAAATGGTATCACAGCCAAATCAGACTAAAAATATCACACATAACTGCAGTAGTTAACAGAGGTGTAGAACATCCATTCAGCAGGAAGGAACATATTAACCATTAAAACTGTTAAGATGTCCCAAAAACAAAGCTGGACTAAAGTTAAAGATTTTAAAGGTTGTTGAATGAATGATGGTTAAAAGAATCATAATAGAAAATGTTGTTGGTCCATCTTAGTTATTTTAATAAAAAGCTTGAAAATACCTTCATTTATTCTTTTTTTTTTGTAGATTGGGAGTATTACTTTGCACACATCAAAAGTTAAATTTTAATTGAATGTTGAGACTATGTTCATGCATGTTATCAGTTAAATGTCTGTAAATAGTTAAGTTGGAAATATGTCAGAATGACGTCCACTGGATTATAAGAGCAGAAAGTGAATGAATCAGATAATTTGTGTTTGACATATTGCAGTGTGGGATAGTGAGGATCACTTAAAAGAACAGAAAAACAGCTGGACACCCCCCCCCCCCAAAAAAAAAAAAAACGTATTTTTTTTAGATGTATTATTTCTTAAACATGTTTTTGAAACATTTTAAGCATATTTATCTTTGTCTATATATATGCTTAAATATATTTTTCAAACACATTTTAACATCTTTGTATGTTTTTTAAGACATCTTAACATTTTTGTGTTTTTAACATCTTTTTAAATACATTTTCACATCTCTATATGTTTTTACCCCACTCCCACACCATATTTTTTGTTTTTACCTTTTTTAAAATGCATAACATCTGTGTATGTTTTTTAAATGTCTTAATATTTTAAAACATTTGTGTGTATTCAGAGAATGCCTAATCTCGCCCCTATTTTGTGCCAAACTCAAGTTTCTAGAACAACCTGTTATTGAATTAGAGCCAATAATGTGATTTTGGCTTTTGTGCTGAATGCGACCTTGACCTTTGACCTTTTGCAATATTGTTAATTTTGTTGTGTGTGTGTGTATATATATGTATATATATATATATGCGTCAGTGTGTGTAATATTTTGATAATATATCCAGTATTGATTAAGTTATAGCATGATATGTCTATGCTTGACAAACACAAACAGTGTTACAGAAGTTAATTTAGCTACATGTCACCTTTGACCTCCAGAGATTTAAAAAAAACTATTGGTCGTACGTGATAACACCAATTATAAGAATTGTAGAAATATTCATTCCACATCATTTGGTACCAATCTGAAAGTTCTGTGACCTTCCATTCTTGAGTTATAACTGATAATATGATTTTGACCTTTTAGTTAATTGTGACCTTTGACCCCTTACTCAAATACCTCATTGCATCTGATGCACATTAGCTATATATATATGCCCATGTAATTTCATGGTGATATCTCAAGTATTCTCAAGTAGCATGATATGTCTCTGCACACACACACACACACACATTGATTACAATAATTTCTCCCAACCAATGTTGGGGGCGAGATTTTAAAAAAATAATAAATTAAATATTGGCTCAATGGTGTATATTGATTGGCTGATATATCTGTCTCCATCATTATTATCAGTCTGACTGAAGCCTATTTCAGTCAGAACAGAATAAAGGCTTTTTAGTGAGAACTGTTCACTGCTGCTGACACAAAAGTAAAACTTGAGAATGTAGCAGGATGTGAAAACTTGGTGAATCTGATGACATCATCCTGTCTTTTTTACTAACATCCACAGTGAGCTCAACCAACACATCTCTAAATACATGACCTCATGTCCATCTGGGTTTCATGCTATGACGTGTCCTTGTGTTTTTCAGTCCCACGCCAAGATAGTCAACGAGGTTGATGTGGAGAAAGTCACCACGTTCACAAAGCCGTACGCAGATGCCATAAAGAGCCTGTGGGGCGACCCAGGGATCCAGGAATGTTATGATCGGAAGAGGGAATATCAGCTCTCTGACTCCACTAAATAGTGAGTGGAAACAGAGTCCTAACTTTCATTTCCAAGTATTTTGGTGAGCCATTTATCTGTTTGATACACAAAGAAGGTTCTGTTTCTGTGTTTATTCTGTTTAATTAAACATGAGAAATGCTAATTAATGCTCTCTACAAAATTATTTATGTTGCATTTACCAAAAGGGAAACATCCAGG
>CM035794.1:74682937-74697937 GCA_020466265.1 Siphamia tubifer | reverse complement strand
AACCTTGCCATGTGGTCTGCAGCGGTGTCTAGGATCCACCTGCAGGGGGAGCTGTTTAGTTGCTCTGTTCAGTAGAGGCTGTTCCCCTGATACTAGGTTTTTATCTGCTCACACATACAAAACCCAGTGAAATGCAGCTGTCAAACAACACATTTCATTTCATTTCTGTTTGTGTTTCTTTAAGAATCGAATGGAGGAGAGCATGGCCCTGTTCCGGACTGTCATCAACTACGAGTGGTTCAGAAGATCCTCGGTCATGTTGTTTCTGAACAAAATGGATCTGTTGGAAGAGAAAATCATGCATTCACATTTAGTTGATTACTTCCCTGAATATGATGGTGAGAGATTAATATGTATTGTTTTTGTTTTTAAACTTTTTTTTTTTTACATGCCTTCATTTAACGGACAATATAAACGGAACATTAAGCTCACAGACAGAGATATACTGTATCAGATTATAACTAAATAGTTAGTTTCCATCCTTTGGGCTATACATGTTGTTCTTCAGTACATGATGGTAAATCATAAAGTAGATAATTAAAAGAATAGATAAAGAGGTCAAATGGAATACATATTTAAAAAATTACAAATTCATAAATTTCTATAAATATATATATATATATATATATATATATATATATATATATATACACACACACACACACACCATTAAAAAAGGGCCCACACTTTCTGTCATCATGATATTACAGTACAGTTTCTGAAGTCATTAGTAACTGAATAATCCAGAAAATGAAAACGCTAACCAGTAAATAATAACAAAAAAGATACATATACATCCATAAATAAAGATGGATGATGACAACAATAAACCAACTAAATTTGTCTGCCCCCTGTGCACCTTATTCCATTCATAACTTCTCCTCCAAGCAATATCTTGGTGTAATAATATCTGCAATTAATGGCAGCAACTATAACAAGTCAGAGACAGCAGACCTCCGCTAAGGCTTTATATGTCGTCATATGACGTCAAAACGTGATGTGATCAAGCCATAGTTGACACATCTGATGATGTGAATGGGGAAAAAAACAACAACATTCTACCTTGTCTGAATCCTTAGATATTTCCACTGATGTTTTTTAGCTGTTGACCTTTTTCTTTGACCCATCATCTCTCATTCTTGAAAGTTTAATCAAAATCTGTTCCGAACTTTTAAGCGTAATCCTGCGGACAGACAGACCTGATTTTAATACCTCCTTGGCGGAGGTAATAACTGTAAATTAAATAAGTATAGTAAACTGTACACATGTAGAACACTGACAACAGTATGAATGCTAAAACAATGGGAACAAATGAATTATTTTTACAGTTATTAACTTCTTATTATTTTACATAGACATTAAATGAGACAAACTCTTTGTCCCTCTGTTGTTTCAGATCCTTTTTGTAAAGCACTGCTAGTTGTTTGAAGCTTTTATGTAACTCCTTGACTTTGTTTTCTCTCTCTCTCTCTCTCTCTTTTTTTTTTTTTTTCTTCTTTGGCGCCCTGCATCTCCTCCAGGCCCCCAGCAAGATGTCGCGGCAGGAAGGGAATTCATCTTAAAAATGTTTCTGTGTCTCAATCCCCTGGATGTGGAGAAAAAGATCTACTTCCACTTCACCTGCGCCACAGACACCAACAACATTCGATTTGTCTTCAGCGCAGTGAAAGATCACATCTTGCAGGAAAACCTGGAGATATACAACTTGCTTTAGAACTGCGGCGGTGCCACTGTAATTCAATCTTGCGTTGTACAGCTGGCAGTCAGGGGAGCTCTGCGGCGCTCGGGTTCACCTCACACTGCTGCTCAACACTATAATCACCAAACAGGAAATGGAGAAGCTGCGGCGTGGATCACCAAATGACTGCTGATGTATTTTTGAATTTTCCTGTTAGGCTCTTCGAAAACGGATGTCTCCAACTCTAATGAAGTGTGTCCTGACAATTCCAAGTACTGCCTTAGTGGGAGGTCTTTTCTAGTAAGCTCTCTGAGATCTATGGAGCTGGATAAGTGCACGTAGATGGACAGAGACGGGAGGAAGTGTTCCAGTAGCTGCGTAAGCCTCTGAAGACTGGTCACATACTGGGTCTCCTCTTCAGTCAAATTTGTGGATGTGAATGTAGATGCAGCGCGGCACCTCACACCACTGAAAACAACTGCGGGGTTTTATTATTTTTTTAACCTAATTTTAGGAATTGTTTCAAATACTCTAAATACTCTGCGTCGTGTCTTGACAGGGAAAGAGTTGTAATCAACACTAATAACACCTTTAACGTGGTATTTATTTGCACACTGTATTTTTTTTATTATTTTTTTTTTTTTAGCATTTATGTGTTGACACTGTGTATTTTTACCTCACTCTTCATTTCCACAAACTTGTTTCAATTCCATTTATCAGCGATCACTCTTTCCGGTGTTCAGTCACTTGTGTACGAAGTGTTTCATCTGTTTCTACTGAAGGACTTTTAAAGACTTTAGGAAAGTGGCACCTAAACACACCCCTACACACCACCAGAAATGAAGTCTTTGTGGTAGAAATAGGCTAAATGTTGGACAGAACAAACAAGCTCTAAAGCAGGGGTGTCAAACATGCGGCTCGGGGGGTCAAATGTGGCCCGTCAAAGGTTCTAATCCCCCTGTAGGATGAATTTGCGAAAGTGTAAAAATTCCACAGTCAGTAATAATAATAATAATAATAATAATAATAATAATAATAATAATGGATTAGATTTATTATAGCGATTTGTATTAAGGCATACACAAAGCATGTACAGTGGATCCATTATTCTTTCACTCTCACATTCTCACTCTAGTGGTGGTAAACTACATATGTATTTACAGCTGCCCTGGGGCAGACTGACGGAAGCGTGGCTGCTTTTTAATCCTTTCCTTTTGGTGTTTTTCTTTTTCTCTTCTTTGTGTCTTTGTAGATCTGATCCAGAATGCACATGTGTAAATTGTCGCTTCTCCATCGGATATATGCGCAGAATTTGACCCATATTTACTGTCAAAAAAACAGAAGTGTGTAATATAGATTTTTTTGCGTAATATACCATTTGCACTGTAAACCATCCCATTTTATTTGGAAAAACGAGGGTTTTGTCAAAATTGTTGTTTTTTTCATTTGGTACAGTTTTATGTGCAAGTTATATTTGTACAATTTGAGGGTCAGTGGAAAAACAACCAATAATAATAAGTTGAGGCATAATCTTGTTAAAATTGCACTTATTTTAATTAATAAATGTTAAGTTCTTTCAGGTAATTTACATAGTGTTTGGATAGTTTATAAAGGTATTTTAATAATTCAGTGGTGGTTTTTCTTTTTGCACTAAAACAAAGAACAAATTGGAGTTATTATGCTAGTATTCTACTGGTCCTGACCATTTGACATCAAAATAAAAAAAAACTTGAGACCCCTGCTCTGGAGGCGTTTGTTTTCCAGTGGAAAAACTTGTATTAACCATAATAAAGATTCTGACAGTAAAAAAAAAAAAAAATAGACACAGATTCTAATGAATGGGTCTATTTCTATGTAGATGAAGGACTTGTTTCCAGGCGACTCCTAATGTCAGCCCTGTAGAACCTTATAATGTAAAAACACCTGGACATGGAAGACAATTTGCACTTGACTCAATGAAAAATATGTAATACAGTACATCCCAATAATGTCATAATTTCACCAATAATGTAATAAAATATCCTGATTTTCTAATAACATTTTTAACATTGTCTTTCAAGATTCTCAAGGCACTTAACAGAATTAAAGTCATATATAAATGGGTCTAAAAATAAGTGGTCGCAGCAAGTGAAGAAATAAAATGGAAAGAGCGAAAAAAAAAAAGTTTGATTATGGAGAGTATGCTATTTGGAAGAGGTGAATTTTTACCAATACTGTAAAAAAAATACCTTATAACATTATGGGGTGTATATTAAACCTTTAGGTGGGTCTTTTTTTAACTGATAATGTGGAACTTGACACATAATGTAATATATATAGTGCTGTCAAATTATGCATTGACAGCCCTAAAAATATATGTTCATTTTCAGTCCAGAGTTCTACATCATCTCTCTTACCTCCTAAGCCACGCCCCCTTTAACCCAGATGTTATAGGCTACATTTACATGTTTTTTCATTTAGAATTATTTATCCGGAATAAAAATAATTTGCAATTAAAGCTATTTCTTTCATTTTTCCATGGAAATGTTAATTCCAAATAAAGGTTTCCATGTAACAAGTGTAGGGGTGTGCCCAATTTATCACCGCTCCTGCAACCTGCACTCCCCCTCCTTAGTGAGCTTTTAAAAATTGTCCCACTTTGCACTGCTTTGCGTTGGGTCCCACAGGAGTGCTCATGTACACAAGCCCATTCTGTTGTTTCTAATCCAGAGTCGAGAACATTCTCAGATTCTCAAAACACAAAATGATTCTCAGAACTTTATATTACATTATCGGTCAAGTTTTACATTATCAGTTTTGGGATTGGGGGCGAGAGGGGGAGGTGTAATGTATTACAATTTGGGTAAAACTGTCATTACAATATCCAGATGTTTTGTTACATGATTGGTGAAGTTATTACATTATTGTGTTTTCTGAAATGTTCCATCCAGTTAAGTGCAAATTTTCTTGCATTTTCAGGAAATGATGACGTGATTGGATGCTACGTCTGCAGCTGAAAAAGCCTGAGGAGTGGTTTCATCATTTATCTGGATGCATTTTGTAAATATCACATGGTACTGCTGTTCTTTTTGTTTTGTTTTGTTTTTTTCTTCCCCTCTCCTTTGTTTGCATCAAGGTCGGTGTTGAAAGGGTAAGCGCTACACACAACAATAGTGTTCTGTAATCTCTGAGGCATTAAACTAGTGCATACTTGATCCTTTTTTCATACAGTATGATGTTCAGAGGTATCAGAGAAAACGCATGAGACGCTTGTGAGACGAGTATTTATGGTATTAATGTTTACACTACCTTCTGCTCTCACTTCAGAGTCAAGTTTCTACCACTGAATATTTACATTTACACGTCTTTGTCACTGTCGTCTGTGAATATCATCTTCTAATTGTAATCCATCCATTCAAATAAAACAGTTTGTCCGTCGCTCAGGTTTTCATTTCATCTGTGTTTACAGTACAGGTGGTACAACAACTTCCTTTACTGTACTCAAGTACAGTTTTTAGGTATTTGTACTTTACTTTTTTAATTTTTCTGGCAACCTTTTACTTTTACTCTACATTTTTGTATAAATATTTGTACTTTATACACTTTATATTCTCAGAATAGACTCATTACTATTTCAAATGTGACAGTGTGAACTAGAAAAGAACTCTAAGAGTGCAGACCTCCATTAAGGTAGACACCCCACCCCCCTCGCATCACCACCAAAATCTAATAATTTCTAGATCTCCCCATTACCAACATACCACGGAAAATTTCATCAAAATCCATCCATACGTTTTTGACTTGTCTTGGTAACTAACTAATCAAACAAACTCTGCAAAAACCTCCTTGGCGGTGCTAAAAAAGAAAGTCGTAAATCAGAAATTGTGACATAATTTTGACTTATCTCACAATTATCGATTTCTTACCACATAATTATGAGGATTTTTTTTCCCTCATAATTTTAAGTTTTCCTCAAGATTTTCCTCATAACTGACTTTTTATCTCACGATTTACATAATTTTTTTTCTCCCATAATTGTGCTATTTTATCTCCTATTTTCCTAAATTTCCTGTCTATACCCACTAAAGTGAATACCCTCATTATCAGTCTTCTGCAGAGCTTGATTTATCATTTGAATCAGGTGTGTTGGAAGAGGGGTACATTCAAAACATGCAGGATAGTAGCTCTTTCTTGAGGACCAGGATGTAACACCCCTGGCCTAACCTAAAAACACATCATCTACACAGGAGTGCCCAATCCTGGTCCTCGACAGCTACGATCCTGCATGTTTTTGATCTTTCCCTCTTCCAACACACCTGATTGAAATGATAAAGCTCTCATCAAACTCTACAGAAGTCCAATAATGACCATCAGGTGTGATGGAATAGGGATACATCTAAAACATGCAGGATAGTAGCTCTTCAGGACCAGGATTAGGCACCCCTGGTCTCCACAGTAACTCACTCTAAAACGCTTTATTTGTCTGTTTTTGAAAATATTCTGGTTTTTCCTGCAAAAACAAATAAATGCAGTTTTACTTTTTTACTTTATTACAATTGAAAAGTTGTATTATTTTACTTTTACTTCAGTAAAGGAGTTGAATCAGTACAGTATTTTTTCCACATAAGTAGCTGTACTTCTACTTAAGTACAGTATGTGAGTACTTTGACCACGTCTGTGTTTACAGGCCGTTCAGACCCACCGGGGCTTTGGCTGTGGGACGGTTTGGGTTGTTTTCTTGGCTGCTCTGTCCGCTCATCACTGTTCGGCCTCAAATCCTCCTCTGATGCTTCCATCTGGCTGCATTCAGCAACAACACACACTTCTGCACAGATCCATATGGTGACATTTCAGCACAGGTGGGAAGTAACTTAGTAGAAGTACTGCATTACTGTACTTGAGTAGATTTTTTAAGGTATCTGTACTGTACTGGAGTATTTATTTCTTTGGAAACTTTTGACTTTTCCTCCGTACATTTGTTCATAAATATCTGTACTTTATACTCCTTACATATATATATATATATATATATATATATATATATATATATATATATATATATATATATATATATACTCCTTACATTCTCAGAATAGAATAGGCTTTTTCAAACAGATGTGACGGTACGAAAAATAAGTCGCTTCAGAGAAAATTAGTGGGGGAGAGAAATTTATAATTCAGTTTGATTTTATTTCGAGCAGACAAAATCCTGAAAAACATCAATCAAAATGGTTAACTTTTTTTTCTTATGATTAAATTATGACGTCTCTCATAATTTGAATTCTTTATATCCTAGTTTTGACTCATAATAATTTTTTTAAAATGTTATATTTGATTTTTATTTCACAATTTTGACTTTTTATCATAATTATGCATTTTTAACTTCATAATGATGACTTTTTTTATCTCAATTGTGAGATAAGAAAAAAAGAATGTGACGAAGTCATGAATTTCCAGAATGTTTAACTCTGCACTCAAATATTTCGGACTTCCTCCTAAAGACATCTCCTGCATCAGTAAAAGTATCTGCTGTAGATCAGTAACTGTGGACACACTATCTGATGACATGAAGACCTCAGGACACTTGGGTTTGTCTTTATGGACCCTCTACTTACTACCATGTAAGTGTGATGTTGTTTAAAACTTTAGAAGAGTTAGTCTAAAAATAGATATTAATTTTTCATTAATCTTTTTATAAGGAAATTGCTTTTGTTACAGCAGTAGATAAAAACACCCAGCCCATCATCACAGATCACACACACAAAGAGATAATTATTGCACATAAAATGATCACTATTACCCATTAAAAAGATCACTATTACATATAAAAATAAGATCATTTTGCACATGCACATTATTTCACATTGAAGCGTCTAATTGCTGCTGGAAGAAAAGACTTCATTCTTTAAAAAAAAAAAAAGCGTTTTGTGTCGGTGACAAGACTTCCATAATCACTTCCATGCTAACACAGTTTGGCTCAAAATGGCCAAATTGTAATGTCTCACTCACTGTCCATCTGAATGGTGTGATGTTGACGTCAACTATACGTATGTACTCCCAATCATCTAAACATTGACTTAGTCCAGATGATCCCTTTAATAAAACACATGTTCTACCTTCAACAGTTTAAACAAAATAACTGTTCCATTTATTAAAAATTTAAATCAGTTTAATCATAATAGATTAATCCACATTAATGCTTTAACTTTGATGGCCCTAAAGACCTGAAACGTATCGTGTTTAAGGCTAGAAAAGGTTACGTTATATTTTCAGCCTAAATGTTGTCGTCGTCAGAATTAAGTTTTCAGATATATAGTCGACAGCTGAAGGTGTGCAGTGTTGTTGCTCCATTATTGATGCAGACTGTGGATGCAGTGTGTGTTTCTGAATACAGGATGTGTATGAGGGATGCTGTGGCCACTCTGACCCCTCCACTAATGACCCCAAAGCCTTATGGGAAATACTGAAGGTCTGGAACGGTGAGGTCAGCACAAGCAAACATATCAGCTGAAGGATTTTTACTGTTTCTTCTAATACAGCTGGCAGATGTTAGATAATGCTATGATTAGAACTATGTATGTGTTTGTTCATGTGGTAGGACGGGGGGGGGGGGGTCTGCGCCTTAGTGGGGTCTTTTTTTTTTTTACCATTATCTTCTGTTGTGTTTTTTTTCCCAGTGAAAATCACATCAGCTTTTAATTTACTAATAAAGTATAAATAAATAACATTGGAATCTGGTTCCAGTAGATTTAGTTTTGGCTTGTTCTTTTTTCTAAATCAGTTGCTTTTTGACCCCTGTTTATCTCCATATATCAGATCCATGAACAAAATGCAGTAAAATCACAGTAAAAAAACCTATTTTTTTCTGAATATCGACACTAAACCATCCTTTCAGAACGCAGCATCGCTGACGCATCAGGAGTTAAAGGGTTAAGTCAAGGTTAGTTAGGTTTTAGACACAGTGGGTCATTGATTTAAATTTTTATATTGTATGATAATTAAAAAATTTTTACATGTGTAGTTTTAGCACTTTTAATTTATTAGATTTATTTTATTGCCTTGTTCTCCTCTGTTTTGTGTTTTATGCCTTGTAGTGTACAGCGCTTTGTGTCAGCTGTGTCTGTTTTTAAAGGACAAAAAAAATAAAGATGGTATGGTGTGCATATATATATATATATATATATATATATATATATATATACTAGGTGTGATTTGTTGGGGGGAGGAGTCCCCCCCCCCTGGATTTGGACATCACAAAAAAAGATAAAAGTTTACACTCACTACCCAATGGCTACTTGATGACAAACCTGGTGCTCACATGGAAACGTGTGTGTGTGTGTGTGTGTGTGTGTGTGTGTGTGTGGCCGCTGGCTTCTTGCCACAGTGTGTTTCCTCCCACCTCATTGTAGAGAGGCAGGGGGTGGGGGTGGGGTCTCAAATTCAGGAGCCCCGATGGGAGTGTGGAGCTGTAAGCAGATCCAGCATGAGCTCCACATCCACTGGGCCTCCCTTTCAGAGCCTGCCCACCCGCCCGCCTCCTCCCCATGCACAGCAGGAATGTGAAATGCACCTGAACTGGATCCTGCATGAGGAAGAACCAGAAGAATGACTGCAGAAAACTTCCCAACACACCTGTTCCGGGACAGTTTCCTGAAGAGGTCTGACAGAGGAGCCGCCGTTCATTTATTTGTTTGCTCGTTTAAGTGAATAAATCCAAAAGCAGGATTGACCATGGATGAGTGCTGCCTGTCCCCTGAGGAAAGTGAGAGGCTGAGGATCCACAGGGAGATAGAAAGGCAGCTCCGACGAGATAAAAGAGACTCACATCGGGAGCTGAAGCTGCTGCTTTTAGGTGAGTGTCAGTCACAGCTGTGAGAAGGACCCACATTCTGTCATATAGTCATATATAAGGTATGATAATAACACTTATTTAACCAGAAAAAATCTACAAAGTTTCAAAACTATCTTTAAAAAAGGCTTTAAAAGTGACTTACTGCGTAGAAAATGTGTTTAAACAGGTCACAGTATTCAGTTTAGTGGGTATGGACAGGAAATTTAGGGGGAAAAATCACAATTGAGAGATGTAAAAAAAAAAGTAATAATTTAAAAAGAATTAAAAAGTCAAAATTCTGAGATAAAAAGTTTAAATTATGAGATAAGAAATGAATACTCCTGAGATAAAATGGCATAATTGAGATAAAAAGTCTCAGTTATGATCCAAAAGTCAGAATTATAATATAAAAAGTCAGACTTTCTCTGAATTAGAAAAGGATAAAATGTCACAATTGAGATTAAAAAAAAAGCATAATTATGAGATAAAAAGTTAAATTATAAGATATAAAGTCCTAAATATGAGATAAGAAATCAATAATTACGAGGAGAAAGTTGAAATTATTAGATAAAAAGTCATAATTATGAGATAAAACTCAAGTCAAGTCACAGTTTCTCTCATTGATTTTCCCTCTGAAGTGACTTGTTTTTCATATTGGTTTAATTTGAAAAAGTAACGAGTCTATTCTGAGAATGTAAGGAGTATAAACTACATATTTATACAAATGTAAGGAGTATAAACTACATATTTATACAAATGTAAGGAGTATAAACTACATATTTATACAAATGTAAGGAGTATAAACTACATATTTATACAAATGTAAGGAGTATAAACTACATATTTATACAAATGTAAGGGGTATAAAATACATATATTTATGAACAAATGTAGGAAATAAAAGTCACATTTCCATAAAAATAAATACTCCAGTAAAGTACAGATCCCTCAAAAAATCTAAAGTACAGTAATGAAGTACTTTTACTTAGTTACTTCAGCAGCAGGTTAGTCATGAACTCCCTAAAGCTTCACTCACTGTGACTAAAAGCTGTGGAAATAATCAACCCACACACGCAGAACTATGATCTAAGACACAAAAATAGCTCTGAAAATGACTCTGAACACAGTTGGAAAAGTAGAAAATCTTTTGAAATGAGATCATCTGAAATGAACATACACTTAGATCTCATCCACCATGCTGGGTAATCCCTTCACGGTATGAACACACTAAAGAAACTTCCTACAAACCAGGTCATTTGTTCTTAAAACTGGCAGGAGTACAGTGAAGTTTTAACCCTTAAAGACCCAAACAGGAAGTGGAAACAACTGTGTATTTAATAACTTCTGAACGTTTAATCCTATCAATACATGTAAATAATCGATGTAATATAGTTTATTATCTTTTCATGGTCGTCAGATATGACCTGTTTGACTAGAATGTTCCATAGTTACCATAGAAATATAAATGTATATTGACTTATGGCAAAAAAGCAGCTATGAGCGCTCAGGAGACTGTGCAAATGATATTTACTCAGGTGCTCATCTGTAGCAGATGAGGCCAAAGTCCAGAAAAGGGAAAAAAAAAAAAAAAGCAGAGAGGCACTCCGAGATTTTCAAAAATATATATCAACAATGTATTTAATAAAACATTGCAAAAGCTAAAAACACAGCCTACGCGTTGCATAATATATTGACTTATGTCGCTCAGTCACGGGTCATTATCGTTATCCAGTGTGCTAGCCTAAAGTTTTACTTAACATTCTCTAAATCCTATAATCTAGACGGAGAAAATACGCTAACGTAATTAATTATTCGTGTCAATTTAATTCCGATGTCATTGTCATGTCATCTCATGTCATGTTCAAACATTTTACCTGGAACAACTGTTGCATGCTCTCCATTGAAATACATTTAGCAGCAGTTAGCTTTTGCTAACCTCTAAGAAATTTTGAGGAGCTATGCTTGTGGGTACTCCAAGTGGGTGGAAGTACCTAATGTGGGCCCTGTGTGTGCTGCACATGCACACAATGACACATGCGGTTTTATTTAAGGTAAAAACTTACTGACAAGTTTTGTCAGTAAAACAAGTAGCTCTCTGGAGAATTCTCTGGCACCACCCTGAGGTAATAGAACGAATCGGCACTTCCGCCCACATTGGTACCTACAGGGCTCCATGTTCCACCGTTCCTGTGAGAAAACTGAATCATTGACCTTTTTTACAATAATCGGAATTGTGTAACGGTAGTGTATCCAAACTTCCTGTAAAAGCTCAAAACAGTAAAAAGCCGGTAAGATGGAGAGAGTCTGCTGAACGTCTTTAAAGGATTTACCACTTATTCCATTTACGGATATCGGGAAGAATCGTGGAGGAAAACTCCGTCACAAAAAAACTTGATAAAGGCGACAAATTTTTCCATGAGGAATTTGTCCATAAATATCAAGGTAAGGAGAGAGCACTGGGGCTAACTGCTAACTGCTAACTGCTACTGAACTGCTAACTACAACCACAAGTCATTAGTATGTCCACTTATACCATGGACTAGTATTATAGGGTTATGTTTGGATAGTACACAGGACATGGACTATTTCACGATTTTCAATTTGTTCTATAGTTCAAGTCTAACGTTAACATTCTGGAAATTCAGCCTTTTGCTCCACCAGGTCTATAATTCACTGGATGGTATTGTGCAATATGTGTGTTGTTTTTTTTTTTTCCACAATCGCTGCCTTTATGTAAGATAAAATACGCAAACATGTCTAAAAGTGCACTATCGCTACCAGCAAATAATCTGGGTCCAGATAAAGAGCAGGTCAGACTAACTTTGTGTAGAAGATGTTTGAATGTTTGTTTTTGGACATGTCATTGTTATTATTATTATTGTTGTATTGATTATTGTTGCACTTTGCACATGTTCGAAATAAATCATTCAAATCAAATCAAAGTACAGCTACACTGTAAAAATATAAATCTGACCAAGTGTATTTTTAAAATTTCTAGTCAAAAGTACTCACATTCTGTATTTAAGTAGAAGTACAGCTAGTTGTGTGGGAAAAAATACTCTGGTAAAAGTAGAAGTACTGATTTAACTCATTTACTGAAGTAAAAGTAAAAAAGTACAACTTCTCATTTGTAATCAAGTAAACATTTAAACTGTACTGTTTTTTTTTTTGCTGTAGATGTAATAATTATTGAACCAAGAAAAAAAATTACAATTTTCAAAAAGATCCAAAAATAAAGCCTTTAAAAGTGAGTTACTGTGTAGATGATGTTTTATTGGGTCATGGTACTGAGTTTACTGAGTATGGACAGGACATTTAGGAAAAATTCAAAAGTCATAAATAGGAGATTAAAAAAAAAAAAAATTATGAGATTTTTTTTTTTTAATTCTAAATTGTGACTAAAAATCATAATTGTAAGATGAAAAGTCAAAAGTATGATATAGTAAGTCACAATTTCTAATTTACAGATTTACAACTTAATTTTCATACTGTCTTATTTGTCTAGTTTGAAAAAGTAATGAGTCTATGTAAAGAGTATAAAGTACAGATATTTATACAAAAATGTAGAGTAAAAGTTGTCAGAAAAATAAATACTCTAGTAAAGTACAGATACCTAAAAACTGTACTTAAGGAAGTACTTCTATTTACCTCTGAAAATATGTGATCTCACTTAATTATTTAATATAAGATGCATAACCTGAGCTGTTCCGTTCCTAAACCGTCTGAACTGGTTACAGATTACCCATCACATTCCTTAAATGCTTGAACAGGGAGCTGCTTGACAGACTTAACCCTTCACAGGCCAAGTGACTGTTTTTGGTCATTTCCACACAGTTACAGTTACAGTATGAGGTCCAATGTGGTCAGTGAGTGGACCTGCACTGCAAAAATCTAAATCTGACCACCTGTATTTGAGTCATTTTTGGTCTAAATATCTCATTGAACTTCAAATAAAAGAGAATTTCCTAAAGAGGAACTTTTCAGCCACATATTAGAACTGATTTTTAGATGATGGGTCTGTTATTTAAATGTTGCCAAGAAAACCTTTTCCTCTGCTTGATTTTTTTTTTACTTGAATAGGTTGATTTCACGTGACGTCACGTTGCTATATAGTCAGGATACGATTTTCAGATGGAGGGCAGGAAGTGAAGTAGCTCGACGAAGATGCCTATATTTTGTGTAGTTTAAGGCTGTGCCAATCGTTCAAAGGACTGAAAAATAGCTAACTAGCATTAGCATTTGTTTTACCGAGCACCTGCTGATTATGCAGAACATTCATTCATTCATTCATTATCTGAACCTGCTTTATCCTCACTAGGGTCACGGGGGTCACTGGGGGCCTAATCCAGCTACAATGGGCGAAGGCGGGGTCAGAGGTCACCCTGTATGAGACACCAGTTCATGGCAGGGCTGAACATATATAGACAAACAAACACTGTCACATTCACACCTATTGACAATTTTAGATTAACCAATTAACCTATCAGTGCATGTGTTTGGATGGTGGGAGGAAACCGGAGTGCCCGGCGAAAACCCACACGGACACGGGGAGGACATGCAAACTCCACACAGAAAGGTCTGGTACGGGATTCGAACCAGGGTCCTTCTTGCTGTGAGGCACGAGTGCTAACCACTGCACCACCGTGCTAACCACTGCACCACCGTGCTAACCACTGCACCACCGTGCTAACCACTGCACCACCGTGCTAACCACTGCACCACCGTGCTAACCACTGCACCACCGTGCTAACCACTGCACCACCGTGCTAACCACTGCACCACCGTGCTAACCACTGCACCACCGTGCCGCCCTATTATGCAGAACATTTACAGATAAATAACGATTAAACAATACCTTGTTTTAATCAGAGGTGGAAGCACAGTGGTACCTCAGTACTTCTACTTTTACCACAGTATTTTTTTCACATAAGTAGCTGTACTTGTACATAAGCACAGAATGTGAGTACTTTTACTACCTCTGGTTTTAATAAATATTTTGCATAAACACTGCATCCATAAGGACCGCCACTGTTGTTTGACAGGCTGTGACATCAAACTCATAACTAATGCACTGTGGGAAACTGTGGACTGGAACTGAAACGCAATCAAGGGAAAAAAAAATAAGACCACCCCTTGTTTTCTTCAATTTGTTGTTCGTTTTAAGGCCTGGTACAACTTATAGGTACATTTGTTTGGCCAAATATAATGATCACAACAAAAGTAGCTCATAGTAGTTTAATTTCAGAGCTGATATTTATTCATTTAACACAGTGGTTCTTAAATCCAGTCTTCATGGTCCAGTGTCCTGCATGTTTTAGTTATTTCCCTCTTCTATTGATCCTAGTTCAATTATTGATCAGCTCTTCAGAAGCCTGATAATGATGTAATAGCTTCCATGTGTGATGGAAGAGGGAGATATTTTTTGTAACATATATAAGTAGTAGTATTCTGTAGTATTTTATATATTTTAAGTGTGTTATGTTAGTTTATTAATGTTTGATTGAATTGACAT